>CM053336.1:7325771-7498271 GCA_028583605.1 Dastarcus helophoroides | reverse complement strand
ATTTCAAGCTTCAATTCAAGTCTAATTTAATTTTTAACACGTACAATTAAAAAACATAAATTAAAAATATAATTTGTCTCCTGGCAATGGGTATACTACGGGTATGCTGTTAAAAAAACGAGAAAAACCACCAACTTTCTGGTCACTTTTATTTCGCCTTTTCGATGTGTGTAGTTTTAAGAGCTGAGATTTCCAAAGTATACTATAAAGTACCAAATTTAGTAATTTATATTATTGAAAAGTTGGTGCTTTTTTAATTGTTCCTGTGGCGAAACTAATTTTGATATCTTAGAAAATCGTTAGCTTGCAAGAGGAAGCATTTAACTAGCAACTTTGATTAAACCTTATTAATTAATTACATTGATGCGATTTGTATGATTGACCTTCCTACTGTAATTATTTGGAACATTTGATCACTGAATTTAGTAAATATATTTCATTTAAATAATTGTGTTTTTTCGAACATTTATTCCAGGAATACCTAAATTAGAGCTGCTCCTTTTAAGCCTACATATTAATTTAAGTATATAAAGCATTAGATTATTTATAAACAAAAAAGCAAGAATACATATTTACAATTGGAAAAGAAAACAACTTACAATTTTCCACTCTTACAGAAACAAGTGGGTAATATGTTAATTGAATTGGAAAGTTAATGAAACAGAATTCCAAAAAAAAAAACATTCTCAAAGTTTATGGGGCAGCAAAATTAATTTGAAGGTTTGGTAATTTGTTTTCATATTTAACAATTTTAGACTAACGTACTATGTACCTGCATATATCAAAATTTAATTTAATGCCGATTTTTCGCTTACAAATTTTAAAATCATGGAAGAAAAAATCAGGTAAGTCGATCAATTATCATTTTGTTAAGCGAAATTTGTTAAAATTTACATTTCCTCTTAACTCATTCGTTACGTGCAGTGGCGGCTGGCGTATAGGCACTGTGGAACTGCATCACCCCCAATTTCGCTTACAAGTTTTTTTCTCAAAATTTTCTTAACACTTTTCATTACACAATTTTTTGTAGAAATTTTAAATGTTCTCTGATTTCTTTTGATAGAAATTTAAGGTTTGTTTCACGAAGTTACGACATTTAAAAACCTATTTTATTTTTAACTTTGATCAAAATCACATTTTCAAAAACTATTTTAAAAGTTTTGAAGAAGAAATCAATATTTCGAACAGAAATTAAAATGTTAAAAAAAACTCAAATTTCTTTGAAATTGCCAACATTTTGAGAAAATAATTACAATTTCAATAAAAAATTTAAACTCAACTCATCTCGCATTTTACTATTTCCCTAAAAAATAAATTAATACGGTATCTTCGAATTTTTACCTCAAATCTTATTTTGTAGAAAAATGTTGAGTTTTTTCAGATATTCCGATTTTTTTAGGAAATTTTGATTTTTTCTGCCGTTTCCATTTTTCCTAAATATTTTATAAAAAGAAATTTTCTCAAAATTTCCATTTTTCCTGAAGGTGTTGTTCTTAAAATTTCTTCTAAAAATTCCACCTTCTCCACATTTTTCTTTGGGTTTTACTAATTTGCTTTAAAAATGTCAAGTTTTTTCACGACACTTTGACATTCAAAGTTCATTTTATTTTTTAGTTTTGACAAAAAATATTTGGAAAAAACCCTGAAAGCTTTATACAAAATTCAACATTTTGGAAAAAACAAATAAATTTCAAAAAAGGATATTTCAATTTTTTTTAAATTTCGATTTTTTCTCTAAGAAATTTTGCTTTCTTTCCTATGCAATTTGTCTTTTTCTCTAAACATTTTATACAAAGAATTTTTTTTGAAATTTCGACTTTTCCTGGGGATTTTGTTTTTAAAAAATTTTTTCTTGCAGAAATGTTGATTTCCCTCGTTTTGGAAATCTAAAAGTTTTTTAACAAAATTTTAATATTTTAAAGTACATTTTATTTTGTAATTTTGATAAGAAACCGAAAATTATTAGGTATAAGTTTAGGTAAAATAAACTTCAAATCTGCATAAAAATAAGAAAACTGGGAAAAATATTAAAATTTCAAGAAAAAATTAACTATGTAAATTTCAACCTTTTTTACAATTTGATATTTCTCTAAAAAATTACTACTACTACGGACCAAAGAACATTCTGAATCGGAATTTCCAATTTTTCTAGAAATGTTTAATAACTATAAAAATTTTAAGACGCTAAACATGTAACATTAGTTTTGGCTAAGAGTCGCCACTGTAATGTTCTACATTTTCAGAAAATGCTTTGTTTGGTCTAAAGAAGCGCGTGCATTACATTCTAACAGAAGGCAATGGAAAAGCTGAACAATTTTTAGAAGGTAATCCTAAAATTACTGATAAGTAGAGCCCGGAAGTTATGGCATTTGCCATTTGATGTCAGTTTTGACAATGTTCAGGTTATTTTGCCATTTTTGGTGTTATTGCGATATTTTTGCCTTATATTCAGAAAAAGAAAGACATAAAAAAAAGATTTAAACTGCATCCATTAAAATTTTATAATAATTATAATTCTCATAATTTATTTGATTAATGAGCCCTTAATATCCGGTTCATTAACCATCTGTAGGCATTAATTATCGTGAAAAATCGATGAAGAAAAAAAAACATAATTTGTAAAAAACCTTTTGGTTTAACTACATTTTATTTTCATTCAATTACATAAAGTGGAGGTAGAAATTTCGAAAAATAACTAAAAAGTTAGAAAATAGATTTTAAAATGGAAATTGTAACTTTCCCAATATTTAAAAATATTTCGAAATTTTAAAAACAAAAAATCAAAATTTCCAAAAGTCGACTTTTGTAAAAAAGACAGCATTTGAAAAAAAAAACAATTTCCAAAGATCAGAATTTTTACAAATTTTGACAATCTTGAAATTTACAGGAAATCTTTCTCGGAATTGTTACATTTATATTGAAATTTCGATACAATGTTGGAAAAATAAACGAATTTTAAGAAGGTCTTATTTAGAGAAAAAATCTAATGTCGAGTTCAAATTTCCATAAACAAGTACAAGTAAAAATTTCGAAAATTAGATGAGTTATGCAAACCAAGCTAAATCTTCCAAAAGTCAAAGAAATTTTCAGAAAAAGCTAAATACTAATGAAAATAGTTGAAATTTAGAAAAATAAGGTGACATTTCCAAGAAGAAAACCAGTTTTGGGAAAATAATTTCTTAAAAATCAAAATTAAACTAAGAAATTAATATTTCGAAAAGATCGAGAAACCTCAAAAATTCGGAAAATATCAAAATTTCTAGAAGTCAAATTTTGTCAAAAAAAAATTGCAAGTTTCACGAGAAGTTGATTGAAAAAGAAATTGTAATTTCATACAATATTCTTTCTCGGAAAAAATCGAAATTTCAGAAACATCGAATTTTGAAATTTCAGAAACATCGAATTTTGAAATTACAATTTGAAATCTGGAAAATAATGCGTATCTTGATAAACGATCTGAAATGTCTAGAAAGTCAAATTTAAAAAGGTCAAACTTTTTAGAAAAAAACACATTAAGGAAAATGGCGAAATTTTGAAAAGGATCGAATTTTGGAAGAGAAGTCGAAAAAGTGTCATTTTGAGAATAAAGTCGAAATTTATGGAAATGTTCTTTTTTAGAAAAAGGCAAATTTTGGGATTTATTTTACGAGAAGGTAGTTCGAGGAAAAACTAAATATGGAATTTGTGTTAAAAATTTTAATCTTATGAAATCAGTAAAAATTTCTGGTCAAACTCGAAAAAAGTTTGAACCTTTAACAAAAGCCCAATACTGAAAATATAACCGAATTTCGAGAAGAAATCGAAATACCAAGAAAAAGATAAAACCTCTAAAATTATTAAAAGTAATTAAGAAAAAAGTCGATTTAAGTCGAAAAATAGGCGCATTTTGAAAAAAATAGTCGAAATTTCGAAGAAAAATAACATTTCAAAATAAATGGATATTTGCATTTGTCAATTTTTTTGAGCAATTATTTAAGAGTGTGAATAAAATTGTTTGCAATGTTTATCTTTTTAGAAAAAAATATAAAAGTTCTCAAACAAATATTGTTCGCAAAATTTTGACAAAAAGACAAATTTTGATCAGTAAGTTAAACTTTGAGGAAGCTCTCTTAAAAAAAACGAAGTTTTCAGAAAAAACATAATTCGAAAATAAAAGCAACTAATTTTAAGACAAAAATTGAACATTTTAAGAAAATCAGATTTTTCAAAGAAAAATCTAAAAAATCACAATTTTGAAAACAACGAATATAAATGTTTATTCATTTTATTTAACATTTCCAGTTTGGTAATATTTAAATTTTTATTGTTTGTTGACAATATTCTAAAACAGTTTTTGAAATGTGACTACGTGATATCTAAATTTATTTAAAAATTCACCTCATGACAGTTGACAAAAAATATGTTAGCTTATTTTACAAAGAATAGGAAAAATGAAAAATAGAAGACAAAAATTGCATATGAAATAAATTTTATTTTTGATAAATTATGAAAATATAAAAATATATAAGATATAAAAAAAAATATTGTAGCAGTGGACATCGATGTTTTGCTCTCATTTGAGCTCGTCAGCATGGAAAGGGAACAAAAAAACGAATATAAAGAAAGAGGGAAATTTTGGGATAAAATAAACCTAATGGAAAAATCAAAATTTTGAGAAAGAGACGAATTTCAAGGTTTCTAAATCTGGAAAGAAATAAAAATCAAAATTTCACGAAAAAGGCAAAAAAATTACTGAAAATTTCTAAAAAGTCAGGTTCTAAAAGCCCAGTGTTAAGAAATATAACAGAATTTCGAAACAAGAAACATTTCTAGGAAAGGCTCGACATTATAAGAAAAATACCTGAACTTGAAAAGAAATTCGGAATATTTCATAAAAAGTCAAATTTTAATTCAAAGAAGTCGAATTTTGCGAATAAAGTCAAAATTTAGAAAAAAGACCAATAATTAAAAAAAAACTCTAAATTTGGAAAAAGACGACTTTTGATGAAAAAGTCGTTATTTTTAAAATAGAATTGAAATGTTTCAGAGAAACTCTGATTTTTAAGAAAATTTGAGAATAAATTTGAACTTTTCAAAAAAAGCAATTTTTGCCTTTTTCCAGAACTTCCAAAAATATTTTTCAAAATCTCCCAATCAATATTTTTCTCCAAATTTCTGTATTTTTATCAAAATATCGATCAAATTTCAAAAAAAAATCACAATTTGGTTAATAAGGCAAAAGTTGCAGAAATTAGAATTGTGAAAAGGGTCGAAATTTTCACAAAAAAACAAATTTTGAGAAATGGCGAACATTTAACAAAGGACTAGCGAATTTGAAAATAAAAATTCAAAATTTTGAAGAAAAAAGACGACAAGTTTTAGGAATACATTCGAAATTAACAAAAAACGAATTTTTAGAAGTCTAAATTTCGAAAAAAAATGTCGAAATTTGAAGGCAAAAATTTAGGAATCAGTTAAAAAAATTCCGGAAAGTTAGATTCTAAAAAAATCCAAATACGACATACGAGAAATAATCGAGAAAAAGATCGAATTTTCGCTAGACAAGTCGAAATTTTGAGAAATTGAAATTTTAATTTGAAAAAAGGCGAATTTTGCGAATAGAATCATAATTTTGGAAGACGAATTTTGGCAAAAGTAATTATTTCAAGAAAAAGGCCAATTTGGAGGAAAAATTTGCCATTTTGAAATAGAATGGAAATTCCACAAATTTGAGAATAAGGTTTCAATTTTTGGGAAAAAAAATTTCTCGCAGGTTATATTTTTTATAAAAATGCAAAATATTTCCCAAACCCAAAATCTGTAAATAGATATTTTTACTTTTTTGTCAAAAGATCGACCAAATTTGGAAAAAATCTAAATTTTAAGAAATCCGAGGAAAGTCGTATTTAAAAACAGTCGAATTTTTCAGAAAAATCTGAATTTTGGGAAACGACGAAATTTCGAACAAAAAACGACGAATTTTGAAATAAAAATTGGAAACTTTGACAAAGTCAACTTTTAAGGGAAAAAATCGAATTTCAAAAATATATTTGAAATAAAAAAAACGAATTTGTTGGAAAAACTAGAAACCTCAAGGAAAAAACGAATTTTGGAATATAAAAAATGAACATTTCTGGATAAACTCGTTTTCTGGTTGAATATGTATTTTCAGCTAACTGCATAAGCCAGAGGGGGGAAAGTGACATCAATCTGGTACAACAATGTTATGAGAGAAAGGTCTTTTTCCATATACATATTACCCTTTAATAATAAAAATTTATAACGGCCATTTTCGCCTATTTTATTTGCCATTAGGGCGCCAAAACTTAACTTTTTTACTGCCACAAGTTTCGGGCTCTACTGATAAGGCTCCATGGGGCCCCCATTTTTTTGTAAAATAAAAGAACTTTAAATTGGGTTCTAATACACAGACCAATAGGTTTGAACATTTATTAGATTCGAAGTTTGGAAACCAAAATTCGGTTTCGTTCTTGTTAGATCTCGTCAGTTTGGTATATCCAACTCGAATACTAACAAATATTCCGACAAGTAAGTCCTAAAGAAATCACAGACGTCAAGCGTGTGACTCTTAGTACTACCACCTATTGGTCCATAGAGAAACTATGGCCATCGCCAACAATGTCGTATGCATATAGAATGCAACCTAGACTACAAATTCATGCAGACCTCCAGGCGCGTATAGCGAATCATAGCTAGCTGAACTACCAACAGTTGAAACACTGCCACCTACCGAAGCGCTTGCTCTCTAGGAACAATTTCCCAGAAGACAAGGTTTCTAATGCACAGACCAATAGGTTTGAATATTTATTAGATTCGAAGTTTAAATTGGAGTTTAATTAATGTCATCAAAATCAAAACTATAATATATTATTTATGATAAATGCTCGTGTTGTTAATAAAAATGAAAAGATGTGTTTGTTTATTTATATTTGTTAGGCATAGTTACCCATACAAAATATTTCATTGGACAGTGGCGTCCCTGTGAAATAGTCCGTGGACTTCCAATACTGAAATAAGAAAAATTGAAAACCTATAGTTTTAAAATTAGTTGTTGCCCCTATTTGTCTTTTTTTTAGGTGATCCACTGCGTTATATGCTGTATGCATCTATGCCAATGATGAAATGTTTTCTTTTGAATTATCTTGTGATCTTAATAAGCGTTTTTGACGCAGCTATAGTCTTAGCTTATTTATATATGTGTTTGAAATTAGTTGACGCACATATTTTTTTGAATTATTTAGTCACTTCGAGCATGATATTATTTGTAAGTATTCCAAATTTTTAATCAAAGTATACTAATATTATAATTTCAGGGCTTAACAACTACATGTTGTCGTTTGCTGGCAAATAAAGATATCAATATATTATTTAAATTACTCGCCAACAACTACTGGTTTTCTAAGGGGAGAGCAAAACAAGAAATCTCTAGAGATGTAAAGTTTTTAAAATGTTACTATTTTCTGGCGATGGTTTTTGGAGTGATGGCCACAGTACAATGTTTTATATTTGGACCTTCATCTATTCACTTTTTCCATTACATCTTAGGAATTTATTTTCCAAAATATTCCAATTTAATGTTGTTTATGTATAGAATCTCAGCTATAATGTTAATGATTTATTCCGCAGATACGCTAAATATGTTTATATATTTTTCGGTACATGCAAAGTTTCAAATATATGTGATATTTGACTACTACGATACCTTAACTGAAAATATTTCTGATCAGTTACCCAACAATGAAAAGTATCAGAAATTATTAACAAAACGTTTAATTAAATATATAAAAAGGTGCCAAATGATTCAAAGGTGATTCGCCCTTTCATATTATTAATTTTCAAATCCAGTTTAATTTTTTTTTAGGTTTGGAGTGCTTGCTAGAAATATTATTCGGAAAATGTTTTTGCCTGTTGCATTTTCATCTACTGGGATCATTTTTGCTTGTATTTGTGATTTCTTATATGTAAGTATAATGCCCTAACTATAACCGATAATCTTTAATCTTAGATGATTAATTAAATAGAACCTTTCGACGTTTGAGAGTAAAATACCAATGTTGATCATGGTCACGTGTATTGTCTGCTGTGGTAGCCTTTATTTCTATTATGGACAATCAATTGAAAATTCGGTGAGTATTCAAGTAATAAATACGAAACTGTATTTGTCTGCCTGTCTGTTTGCTGGCTTTTCACGCCTCAATTACTGAACTGATTTCGACGAAAATCGGTGTAGATGTTCCTTGATACCTGGGGTATCATATCGGTTCCGGTTTTCGTTCAGGCCAAAATAGCAGTTTTTTTCGGTTTTAGGTTCAGTTCGGTTTTTATTTGAATTAAAAATTGATTTTCTAACATAATTTGGATAAAGTTCTTTCCCTCTTTTTTTAAATATTACAGCATGTAACTACTCTGGTAGAAGAAGAAAATATTTCTAGATTTTTTGAATTTAAAAATGTTATGCCCCAATTCTGAATTCTGGGTTCATTTTGTGTTCAAACTTCAAGAAACACCCGAACTTTATAAAAAAAAAAACATCTAGCTGATCCCGCGCTTTCACCTAGTTGAAAAACAGAAAAAATTCTTTGGTCAATTTTTTGAAAGTTTCGACTTTTCCGAAGAATTCAATTTTTATTGAAAATTTTGACTTATTTCGAAAATCGACAAAAGATGAATTTTTGAGAAATAAGTCGAATCTTCCAGCAAGTCTAATTAGAACAAAGTAAACATTTCACAAATTGTCTAGTTTTGAGAAGAAAGGAAAATTTGGGGTAAGTCTAATTCTAGGAACAAAATAGATATTAAAAAAGAAGACTAATATAGAGAAGATTTAAAAAAGTCGAAAAAAAGGGCAACTTTTGAAGTAAAGGTCTAAATTTTGAGAAATAAAAGGTCTTTTGGTGTGAATATATTTTCATTTAACTATATGATTCAGAGGGGTATCTCTTTGTCCCATATTTTGTCTGATTTAATTTTGAAATAAAATGTAGAAGAAGAAATAAAATTTTCTGCCTCTTTGAAATTCACGAAATCATTTTTTTATTGCGGCTGGCTCTCTCGGTTTAAAAGTTTGCCGAACCCTGAACTAGACTAAAGCGTTATCTGTGATGGTGTTTTGTGTGATTTTCCCTAAATATACTTAATGCGAATAAAATTGAACAGTTGTTGAACAAATAGACCTTTTAAAGAACTCAAAACTTAACTTTGAAAGCAAACTTATTTAAGAAATGGCAAAACGACAGAACCTTTAGCTAAAACATTTCGGTTTTTTTTTTCAATCTCCCAAGGAAACCATAGTATGGGTTGATGCAAGTGGGCAAATATTTATTTCTTTATTTTAATAATTGATTAAACTTAATTTTTAAATACATACAATTTGTTTGCAGACAGATCACTGCACATTTCATCTAACTGATACTGCATGGTATTATTGGAATCAGAAAAATAAGAAAATATTGCTAATTCAGATGATATTGGCTAACCAATGCTTTAAACTGAGTTTATCAGATGGACTTTCGGTTAATTACAATTTTGCTCTAAGGGTAAGTGATGTTATTAAAAATGTTATAATCAATTGCTAATAATACCAAACTCTCAACAGTTTTTTCGAACTCTGTACTCTTTCGTAACTGCATTAGTCAAAATAAGACATCGGCGCTAATGATACTCGATTAACACGCAAGAACTTCTTAATCTATTGTTATAAATCTTCACAACACATTCAGGATTTCAGATTATTTGACTTAAGGTTAACGACAGCAGAGTTCAAACCTCGAATGAGGCGCCGAAGTGAATTTAATAACTTTTTTTAAGCATGTCAACGAACAACGTTGTTACAAAACTGATCGTGTGGATGGTGGAACAGTTAGAAGATTTCCCACTCTAGGAAAATTCTAGCACAGGTTTGGAGAGGCAGGTGGACTCCAGAAACCTATAAAATACCACAATAAAAAGTACTTTATAAAAAAAATGTTTAGCTATAAAAATTCATATTCTTGTGCATTTCAAATGATTTAAAATAATTCACAACTATTGCGTTATATATATTTTTTGTAATATCACTGCAATTAGAATAAAACGCTTTGTTAAAGTTTTTTTGTGGAACGGACTGGTCCTTAGTTCAAAAATTGAATACAAATCTTGTCACCTGAAACCAAGAAATGTTAAACAACACAACAATGGTTGCTCTAATGCGGGTGGCTATCGAAACGCGGCAACCATTGTTGTGTATTTTAATCTTTCTTGGTTTCAGGGGACAACATTTGTATTTTAATTTTTGTTAAAGTTGTTTTATTTGTCGTCTAAATTCAGGTTAACATTTGTTAGAAGTAGTTGCGGCTGCAGCCGATAGAACAATGGGATAAATTGATAAATTTCTCCTAACAGATACCTTAATTATAAATATCTAATTTGCACACACCTTTTCTGATATGTTTAATAATAAGCAGTATTTGTTATCAAACATATCAGAATATTGTACATTGGGTTGCCTTTCTAACTCGAGAGGATTGTACTTATGCTAATCTTGTATCTCTATTCTATAATCTTAAACTATGAAGAAGTTCCCATTTTTTTCTTACTGATTAATTATAAATATTTAGGTAAAATGATACAAATATCTGAAAGAATTATTAAAATATCTCTAGAAATGAAAAAGTTATGGACCTTTGAAGTTGCTCTTGTAAGAATACACGTCTGACGTCATTCGACCTAATTCACAAGGGTAGAATTACCCTTAAAACCATTTATCAGTCGATAAAAAAATATGTGTCTCTTCGATCCTCTTAAACATATCCAAAAGTTAGAAACATCCACGAGCTTTTCTTCTTGCTCAGTGATTTGTGATGCGACGATCTCTGACGGATCAAATGACGTCACACACTCAGACGGTCGCGTTAAAATATGTAAACTTCAATAATTTATTTCTCAGTTAACGGATTTCAAAAATTTTTTTCAGTGATTTATTAGTTTTGATCAATATTTTAATCCCATTACATTAAACTTAGTATTAACAACATCATGAAACTTCTCCATTGTCGCGACATTTCGATATGAGAATGTATCAAAATGGAGGTGGCATAAAAAACCTTAAAAGTGTAAGTTCTCGTATTTTTACTTCTATGACTATAATTATTTCTATGTCATTAGACCTAGTCTTTGTTTATAACCTCAAAATATTTGACAGTTGACATTTACTATTGTGATACAAACAAAATCAGATAAATACTTTGACTATTTACATAATTATGCTGTTAGGTTTAAATAATGATCACAAAACGCATTTACTTACCCTAAAAACTCAATCGAATCAAGGTACGTTTCGACATATTGATTTTTTTGTCTCTAAATTGTTTAATTCATAGTCCTTGTCGATTTTTGCAAGCTGGCCATCGATTTTTTAACGAATGGACCTAATACTAAACTCTATACTACAGCGGCTGAAAAATTAAATACTTCAGTGGACACGGTTCAAAATTGTGTCTATAGTTTGGTAAATCTATTACTGATAAGCTGCAAACACAAGGTTTGATTTTCCTCCTTTTCCTTTAATCGGAGAGTTGATTTACTGAATGTTTAGCATTGCGTTGTAAAATACTGTATTACCGTATTTTTCGGACTATAAGACGCATCTTTTTACATAGAAAAATGAACTCTATGCGTCTTAGGTCCAAATGCCCCAAAACACACTTTAGCTCTCGTGGATTCAATTCAAAGGGCGTTTCGCCTAATTGATGACGAGAGTCTGACCGATTCTCTCGAAACACTAGAGCACAGGCGTATGGTTGGTGACTTGTCGCTACAAGTACTATGACGGAAGATGCTCTTTTGAACTAATAGTATTGATCCCCCTCAGTGCAAGATTCTTGAGGCATACTAGACAGTTGGAGACAGCAAATTCCTGTGCGGTCCAGCTTGACACAGTGAGGACTACTGTCTGCGGAGGCCCTTTTTTCTGTAGAACTTTCAAGTTATGGAACTTGGTACCGAACGGAATTTTTCCCAAAAATTACAACCTATCCTTGTTTAAGAAGGCGATTCATTGACATCTATCCTTGTTTCCGCATCCTACTCGCAGTGCTTTGAAAGTATAATACCTTTTGCGAGTGGATTAAATTTTAAAAAAAATATTTTTTTCAAATCATTCGAAATTTGAAGTCGGTTTTATAGTCTCGAATATATGGCAAGCTGTGATACGGGTGGTAGTACTGAGAGAGAATGTTGCTAGTACGAGTTACATAACAATAAATAAAACATGATTTGAAAGTAACTTTATTATTTTATCTTAATTAACATTTCCAACCCTTACTTTGTGGAATTCTTTAATATTTATAACTTAAACTATTAACGATAAAAACGCAACAAAATTTAATAATTCCACAAGGTTTTGATAAATATTTGCTAACACCAGACCAGGTTTCGCATTACTGTGTCATCAAAACCTTGTGGAATTTTTAAATTTTGTTGCGTTTGTATCGTTTCGCGACGTGCTATTTTCCTATTTTTAAGTATGCCCACAAGGCCGGAACCGTATGGTCGTCGTTATAGCATACATTTACCGGAAAAGTACGATAATGACGTCTCTCCAAGAATATTGTACTAAATTAAAAATATAAATTTGAGGTGGGTCTTCCCCTCTAATGCGTCTTATAGTCCAAAATACGATACTTATGAGGACCCTTCCCTATTAAACTGACTAGATACTAGGATGAGCTCTGCTATTTGGGCTAAAACCAATACGTTCAAACTTCTCTAAAACATTCACTTAATTTACTCGAGCTTGAAACCATAAGGCACCATTCATACAGTGTTCAGTTGCAAAGTGCAAAATTTGTATGTTTTAGTTATCTGAAAAGAATTTTAATGACACAATTCTTTCGTTTGGTTTTGAAGAAGAGAAAGCTGGGGTACTGACAAAATTCTACATTTCGAAGCAAGACGATATATCAACTGTGATTAGTAATCTGAATTTGAAGGAGGCTCACTTTCACAATTTAGAGTGGAGATTTGAAGTTCAGGTTGGTTTATTTTCATCATAGGAAGTGCGACAGGAATTTTGCTTCAGTTTTAATAACGTTTGTTATTTTAATTGTTTTTTATTGCAAGTTATAATAAGCAAACGACATTTATCATATACAGCAGGGTTTCTCAAATGGTGCCAGCACCAGGCCCTGAAATATACTGGGTAACAGAATTGTTTTCATACTCGCAAATTGTCTATATACATTAAAATAGGAGAATAAAAATCTTTTTCTGGGTCGCAAATTTGAAATATTATAAATAACCGGGCAAGAACAAAAAAAGTTTGAGAAATGCTGATATACAGTAATGTCCCATTAAAACGAACCCGATTATTAAAAACTATGAACCAATCTGTAAGGTATGGAGAGATTAAAGTTCTATTATTGTGTTCTGGATTCGTTGTGGGTTGCCTAAGGTTTAGGCTAGCACTTAGGCCACCCTTTCCGGACCCATTGTGCTATCCCCATGATTGAGGTTTCCTTGGTCATTTATTCAGCCACCCAACCTTGTTGAGAAACTGAAGAACGTCCCTTGGATGCGCCTCTCTCAAACTGGCCACACTAGGCCAAAAGTCCCCCAGTGTGGATCCTCTGATTGATGCTAGTGCCGGGCACTGACACATCACATGCTCGACACTCTCATCTTCCAAACACACTCTGCAGCTCCCATTCTGTGGGGGTGTTTGTTTAATCGACAATGACCTGTCCATGTCCCTACATATTACTGTGTTAATTGGCATTTACTTTGAATTTCGCTTATAATGAAGGGATTTGTACAGTTCCTTGAGGTTCGTTATAAATGGACATCACTAAACCCAATTAAGTTTATAACGTCATAATTTAATATAAACTTGGCTAAAATTTCAGGTTGCTTCAAGATCTTTATTGCAGCAAGTTGTTCCGCTAATTACCATGGATTTGAGTCTAAAAAAACCTAAAGAAAATAGTTTGGAATTCGATACAGAGCACTTTACGTTGCAGACTGATCCAACAAATTTGCAACACATTGCTACTGAACTGGAAAAAGCCTTAAACGAATCCAGAAGTAGACATTCTAGAAAAATACAGAGAATTTTGTTCAATTAATTTTTAAGTATAAAATAAATACAAAGTTAATATATTATGGACTCTTTTTTAAATAAAAATTTGGTTTAAAATGGAACAAATCATGTTTTATTTCGATTCAGAGTTCTACATTAAATTAACTTTTAAAATTGGTATTGGCGATATTTTTTTTGTCTTCGTTTTTTTATTGACATTTCTAATTGACTTCTAATTACAATGTAATAAAAATTTAAATTTTATGTAACGTTTCCCAAAATTCCAAGTTACACTTCCAGTTTGGTATTTTCCTAAAACTTCAATGAAAAATTAATAGTTTTGATTTTGTGCACAAATTTTAACTTCTGGCAAAGATTCAAGTATTCTAATCGAAATGTTAACTTGATAATTGATGAACAAAAATTGTAATATTAAGATCTTAAGAAAAAAAAACAAGAAAAAATCAAAAATATCAAAAAATGGAATTATACAAAATTAAACAGTAATAAAACTAAAGGTTAAAAGAAAAATGTTTAATAACAATTGTGACTTTATATAAATACACGCAAACATCAAAATCAGTACTAAAAAAAGCTCGAGGCTGTTAAAATAACTAAAAAACTTAAAATTAATTTTTCTTTTTGGCTGGTGTTCCAAGAACTTTCCTCCTTTGGGTGAACATGTGCATGTACATTTGCGGAAACACTGTAAATATTTATACCATTAACAGTTTTCTGTTGGAACTTTTTTGAATGACAGTGCTACTTACGTGGAACATATAAAAGCATCACAAATAAGAGAAAATATTGGTAATTAAAGATGAAATTCAAACTATTGGGCATTTGATAAGTTAGCAGTTTTCGTTCCGCAACTTCCTTCGAAGCAGCATATATGCATAATAGTTCTCCGGTTACCCCCAGTGGATATAATATGATAAAGGTTGTGTACCTAAAATTGAATACAAGACTTCAATATAACTTAAATATATTAAGTAGAAATTTTAAAAGGCAAGACAAATTAATTTTTAAAAAACTTGTTGAATAGGAATTAATTGATGGTTTTTTAATGAGCATTCACTGATCAGTTTACGCGTGGACTGAACTACTGGCAATTAAAATGAGATGAACATTCTATTAACACGAGAAGTATGCATAACATACACTAATTATTTTATAAATATCGTATCATTTTAGTGTACATTTCGCGTCATCAAGATATTGGTAAACATTAATTTTGTTCACTTTTCTCTCAAGGTAAGGTCATATTGCTATGAAGCGAAAAATAAAACTTCAAGTTCATTAAAAATTGAAATACAACTTCATTAGATGCTGCAGATAATGTCTACCTTTCAACTATTACAGTAGTTGAACTTTCACCAACGAAGAGGTTCAACTTCTACTAGATTTTACGTCGACGCATCTAAATTGACCTTGTAAGATGGAAATTTTCCCAACATTACAAAATTCCCAACGGATTCTAATTAGTTGAAATATAAACAAATTTAGAACAAAATTTTATTCCAAATACACGCAATATGTAAGATAAAATGTATTGTTATACGTATTATTTATGGTTAATAAGCAACTTCAATTGGGGTAAAAGATTTTGGATTTAACATGATTAGTGGAAAAGAAAAAAAGATAATTTGTTGCATTTACCTTTAAATGAATCAAAATTACATAAATAGAGAGTGGTTAAATTCGCGATAAAAAATAAACCATTTACTTTTTTTTTGGTGGAACGGAGTGGTCCTTGGCTATCTTTAAATATTGAAATACAAAACTTGTCCCCTGAAATCAAAAAAGATTAAATTATTATTAATTAATTAATCTTTCTTGGTTTCAAGGGACAAGTTTTGTATTTCAAATCATTTACTGTACTAAAATCAGTTCATCTATTAAATACAACTGTTAATTACTTTGAAGGAACTTCCTCGATTAGCAATGTGATGAAAGCTTGAAATCAGTTTGATATGAAATATGAAAGATCGTTTAGCCTAATCAACCTATTGTATTCACAAAGGATATTGAATACGCTACAATATCAATATTCACGCGTGTTAAACTGTTTAATATTCCTTTGTTTTTCATACATGAATATTCGAGTATTTTATTTTTAACTTACTAAACCAGCTAAGACAAATATTCCTTTCATTCGAATTTTGAAAATATTCTAAATTTAAATTAATTTGTATTTTAGGAAAAATATTTAAAATGTTGGGAATTTTGACATAAAAGTCTAAATTTTAAGCAAAACTTCCTAAAATTTCCTACAGAAAAATTTAAGTTGGGAACTTCAGAAAAATGGTCGAAATTTGCACTTTAAAAAAAGGATTTAAACTAGAAATTTAAAACAATTGAAGTTGAACCTCAAATTTAAAAAAGTAAAAATTCGATTATGTATTATAATCAGTAGTTTGCGATTAACAAATAGTAATTAAATTCTGGGTTTTAACTCGAATCTTTAGGGAAGATGTAACACATTCCAAGTTTATATTGAATTATTTAGAAAAAAAGTACGAAATTTACAACAATAATCCGATTTTTTTTAAAATTTCAGTTGAATTGGCCAAAGTTTTGATAAAATTAAATAAAATTATCTTAATTAATAACTCCTACCTCAAATATTTTAAAAAATATGGGATCATATTTATCAAATTTAAAGTATAGTTTGCGTATCTGATGACCTCAGTGACAGACCAAGCGAGTAGCGCCAAAGGAAGACCGAGACCATTTCTCGGCGCTTCCGTAATCATTAACACTCCACAAACGACGAGTACTCTGGAGGCGATCTGTTGGGCTGTTATTATTGGGTTCGAGGGAACCATTCCAGTCGCTGCGTGCATTACTTCCAATATAGCCGCATTTTGAAAAATTATTACTGACCATTTAACTGTCTCGTATAAGGAACTTTGCGTCGGATGAAGATAGAAATTAATCAATTGATACAAAAGGTAACTCCATCTGAAACAAAGACAGTAAAACTATAAATTAATTCCCTTGTAATCGCTCGCCCCAAATAATGAAAAGAAAAAATATCAAATGCTCGAGCCTTTCCATAAAAATATGATTAACAAATAGACCGAGGAAAATTTCTAATATGTGAATTTTCCAAAGACAAGCTTTTTATGACACTGATTTTGGCAGCAAAGCCAATACTTAGTTACAAAGTGTGTAGATTACCACTTAAATATTACAATTTACCTTTAAATTTTATTATATTAATAATTATTATCTATCTATGGCATTGATTGAATAAAAATGAATATTTATTCAATCAGCGTACTTGATGTAAGCAATTAGGCCCCTCATGACTTTTCCCTAGATCCGCCACTGCTTACTTCTGTCAAATCTATGGAAGGTGTCAATTGGGGTTGCCAAATGTCCACTATTTTGCGGGCCCTCCTGCATTTTGTTTACAAAAATCGTCTCCTATAAACTCCGTAAACCCCTATTTTTAACGAAATCGTCCGTATTTATAAAGAAATCACCCCTATTTAAAAAGAAATCTTCTGTACTTTAAAAGAGCAGGGTGATAATCTTTCTTTCAAAATGGATAGGATACATATTTTTTAGTTACCAAACAACTTACGTTAGCAACGCCAACAAATACCTTCATATGTAATATATAACTTTTTTTTGGTCACCAATTTTTCCCAAAGAAGAAAATTCCACTTTTAATATTAATCTTCCATAAAATATCTTAAAATCTGTTTTTATATGCCAATCTCACCTAAATTAATTTTAACGCGTCATGTGGCCCTGGTCTCAATTCAAAGCTTTGGTAAGGATTTTTCTAGCTAGATTTTTAAATTCGGGGTTAGGCAGAGCACGAATTGTTCCCCTCAGATTAAATTCTAATACAAAAACTTTGTCTAAGCTTTTATATTTTAAATACAAAAATATACTCTACTTACCCCACAGTTTGTACGAAATTATATAAAATCAAATAAAATTTCACACCCGCTGATGTTCCCCTTTTACCACTAGAACCCATCGTTGGTTTTAAGCCAAAACTCACACGTATAACTTCTATCACTTGGTCTACATGAACGTTGACACCGAATAGTAGCAAGGTAAATATTCTACAAATACCAAGCATTAGCGCTCGAAACTCGAATAAGCGCACATGCCGCGAAGTAAAAGTTCAATGTTCCACGCAACTCAGCAAGTTTTAATTTCAGGCTAGTTATAGAAAGTTAAAATTTTAAGTCGCGAACGCGAACGCTTTTAATTCATGAGAAAGTTCAGCGGTTGTAGGTCATAACTAATTGTTGTACCCAGAGAGTTCACAACGTAACCTTCAAACGTAATCTCGAAGAAATAAATTTACATAACTACATTAATAAGCGGAAAAATCGAAAGAAAACAAACAAAAATTACGATTTCACATTAATTTTAGGTTATTTATTAGTTCTAATGTCCCCAAAACGTCACCGGAATGACAGGTTGCTCTATGAATTTTATCATAGATTTTTTTTTCACTTCTTTGACTACTAGCGTTGCCAAGCTCTTTATTATTAAAAACTGCCTGTGATCGACTTTAAATTCGAAATTTCGACTTTAGCGTTGATTGAATATATGTATTCAATCAACGACTTTAGTGTCAAAATTTCGACTTTAATTTCGAAATTTCAACTATAATTTCGAAGTTTCGACTTTAATGCCGAAATTTCGACTTTAATTTCGAAATTTTGAAAAAAAAATCAAAATGTCAAAATCAATGTCGAAAGTTCGACTCTAATCAAGAAATTTCAAGAATAAAGTCGAAATTTTGAGAAAAAAAGTCGAAATTTTGAGAAAAAAGTCAAAATTCCTCAATAACTATTTTTTTTAATCGATATTCTTTTTTACGCTTTCGTAATTTTCTACAATTACATGTTTCTTTTTTAGTTTCAAAACTACTCATGAAATTCCGCAAATTTGGCAACACCACATTGATCATTAATCTAGGAAAGAAGAAAAAGTTATTATGACATTTTTGACAATTGTGAATTGATATAACCTAAAATTTTAACATTCCATTCAAACAAAAAAACCACCAAATAATAACTGCAATCAAAAATTGGAAAACTACATTAAATAAGCGGAAAAATCGAATGAAAACGAAAAAAATTACGATTTCACATTAATTTTAGGTTATTTATTAGTTCTAATGTCCCCAAAACATCTGTCATCTGAATGACAGGTTGCTCTATGAATTTTTCATAGATTTTTTTTCTTCACTTCTTTGACTACTAGCGTTGCCAACCTCTTTATTATTAAAAACTGCCTGTGATCGAGTTTATATTCGAAATTTGGACTTAAGTGTCAAAATTTCGACTTTAATTTCGACTATAATTTCGAAATTTCGACTTTAATGCCGAAATTTCGACTTTAATTTCGAAATTTTGAAAAAAAATCAAAATATCAAAATCAATGTCGAAAGTTCGACTCTAATCAAGAAATTTCAAGATCAAAGTCGAAATTTTGAGAAAAAAAGTCGAAATTTTGAGAAAAAAGTCAAAATTCCTCAATAACTATTTTTTTTAATCGATATTCTTTTTTACGCTTTCCTAATTTTCTACAATTACATGTTTCTTTTTTAGTTTCAAAACTACTCATGAAATTCCGCAAATTTGGCAACACCACATTGATCATTAATCTAGGAAAGAAGAAAAAGAGTTATTATGACATTTTTGACAATTGTGAATTGATATAACCTAAAATTTTAACATTCCATTCAAACAAAAAACCACCAAATAATAACTGCAATCAAAAATTGGAAAACTACATTAAATAAGCGGAAAAATCGAATGAAAACGAGAAAAATTACGATTTCACATTAATTTTAGGTTATTTATTAGTTCTAATGTCCCCAAAACATCTGTCATCTGAATGACAGGTTGCTCTATGAATTTTATCATAGATTTTTTTCTTCACTTCTTTTACTACTAGTGCTGCCAACCTCTTTAATATTAAAAACTACCTGTGATCGACTTTAAATTCGAAATTTCGACTTTAATGTTGAAATTTCGACTTTAACGACAAAATTTCGACTTTAATCTCGAAATTTCGAGCAAAGAGCCAAAATGTCAAAATCAATGTCGAAAGTTCGACTCTAATCAAGATATTTCAAGAATAAAGTCAAAATTTTGAGAAAAAAGTCGCAAATTTGGGAAAAAAGTCAAAATTCCTCAATAAATAATTTTTTTAATCGATATTCTTCCTACGCTTTCGTAATTTTCTCCAATTACATGTTCCTTTTTTTAGTTTTAAAACCACTCATGAAATTCCGCAAATTTGGCAACACCACATTGATCATTAATCTAGGAAAGAAGAAAAAGAGATATTATGACATTTTTGACAATTGTTAATTGATATAACCTAAAATTTTAACATTCCATTCAAACAAAAAACCACCAAATAATAGCTGCAATCAAAAATTGGAAAACTGCATTAAATAAGCGGAAAAATCGAATGAAAACGAAAAAAATTACGATTTCACATTAATTTTAGGTTATTCATTAGTTCTAATGTCCCCAAAACATCTGTCATCTGAATGACAGGTTGCTCTATGAATTTTATCATAGATTTTTTTCTTCACTTCTTTGACTACTAGTGTTGCCAATCTCTTTATTATTAAAAACTGCCTATGATCGACTTTAAACTCGAAATTTCGACTTTAATGTCGAAATTTCGACTTGAATGCCGAAATTTCGACTTTAATCTTAAAATTTCGAGAAAAAAGTCAAAATGTCGAAAGTTCGACTCTAATCAAGAAATTTCAAGAATAAAGTCGAAATGTTGAGAAAAAAAGGCGAAATTTTGAGAAAAAAGGCAAAATTCCTCAATAAATAATTTTTTTAATCGATATTCTTTCTACGCCTTCGTAATTTTCTGCAATTACATGTTTCTTTTTTAGTTTTAAAACCACTTATGAAATTCCGCAAATTTGGCAACACTACATTGATCATTAATCTAGGAAAGAAGAAGAAGAATCATTTTGACACCTTTGACAGTTGTGAATTGATATAACCTAAAATTTTAACACTCTACTCAAACAAAAAAACCACCAAAGAATAACTGCAATCAAAAATTGAAAAACAATGTCGCTATTTCGTAAACCAAAAAAGCAGATTCAGCGCCGTGTATACACTGAAAACTCGGAGGATGAGGCCGAAGCGATGGACGTTCAAGAGACGCCATTAACGGAAAAATCTTCGAAAAAGAAGGATAAAAAAGAGAAGAAACCCAAACAGGCTTTGCTAAGCTTCGAAACTGAAGAAGAAGGGGAAGTGTTCCAAGTAAAAAAATCTTCACACAGCAAGAAAGTCATGAAATTGTTCGAAAAAGAGCGACAAAAGAAAAAGGAACCGAAACAAGACAAAGAGGCTACACCAAAGGCCAAGAAAGAAATAGTAACTGACGACTTGGTTCTCGTGGTTAATTCGAGTCATAAGAAACCGCCGACACCCCCGCCGCCTATTTTATGCGGAAGAGATGCTCTTTGTGCCGGTAAGGATGACTTATCGTCTGAAGAAGAGGAAGCACCGACGACAGATGCACATAAATTTTCAAAACCTGACAGTTTTAAAAGGGTGCTTGAATCCGGCGCTATACCGGACGCGGCCATGATCCATGCCGCACGCAAAAGGCGACAAAGAGCTAGAGAAATGGGGGATTTTATACCAGTCGAAGAAGACGCAGAGCCAGAGGATACCGGTAGGTTGCAGAGAGAGGATGAAAATGAAGGTAGCGAAGATGAGAGAATCGATATGGATTTGAATCACGCTTTGAGAGACAGAGAACGAAGGAGAGAGCAGTTTATGGCAGCCCAAGAGTCCGACCATGAGATAGACGAATGGGAGGATCAACAGATACGAAAGGGAGTTACAGGTACCATTTAATCACTATTAGTTGAGGTTAAAAAACATTTCGCAAAAAGGGTTTGAAGTTTTTTGGTATAATCCACTGGTAAAAAAAAAATTCTCGAATTTTCAGGTAGAAAAGGTATTAGAGAATGTCGAAATATAAAAAAGAGTCGAAGGGTTTTAATCCATTCGTATCCAGGGTTGCGTTTTCACATTAGATTCTTATGCAAAAACACATCTCTAGGAATGAATTGATTGAGGTTGAAGCTTTGAAGTTTGTAACCACTTCCGGAAGAAATTACAAATTTAGACCTTAAATGTGGGGAAAAAGTAAAAGTTTAAAGTCCGAGTTTTGAGGAATGGACGAAGTTTTGAGAAAAAACGTATCATTTATGTAAAGAACTTCTTAAAATTGAGGAAAAAAATCCACTTTCTATAATTAAAATAGAAATTTTAGGAAATAAATAGAAAAGGGTCGAGGTTTCAAAGGGGTCCCCAGTTTACCTAAAGAATTATCGAAATTTTGAGAAACAAAGTCGACATTTCAAAATAATCAAATCGTAATTTCAAAACCAAATCAAAAGTATCGGAGAAAAAGTCAAATTTTAAGTTGTACGTTAAAATTCCAAGAAAATCAACCCTTTGAGTCGTCGATACAAATTTGGAGACAAAAATCGAATTTCAAAGAAAACTGAAAATTGGTAAAATATCCGAAATTTTGGGTTTACAGTCAAAATTTTACAAAAAAAAAGAAAGGAAAATAATCGTAAAAATCTTTCATATTTGAATTTTGGGAAAAGTTCCAAGTTGGAGAAAATAAAGATACAAATTTTGTCCTCTGAAACCAAGAAAGATTAAAAAATACAACAAAGCTTGCTTTAACGCGTTTCGACAGCCAAGCTATCATCTTCAGAGAGATATGGGACAAGATTTGTATGTCAATTTTTGAAGATAACCAAGGACCAGTCCGTTCCACCAAAATTTTAGAGATAAAATTGTGAACTTTGAACTTTGCTGGAGGCTCAGGGTCCCTTAGCCCATCTCCCTGGGGACTGCGTGCCCCTTAGTAAATTGAGTATAAAACTGTGATCTTTTCAGGTGCCGCTGTGGCATTAGCTCAGGAACTGAGTTACCAGTCCGAATACAACATGGATACGTTGGAACCGCCTCCCGCGCCTTTGATTGATCCAGGAGTACCACGCACACCCGAAATGATTGCAGAAAAATTACGGGAGCACTACGCCAGCGTTTGTAAATCCCGCGATATGAACATGCGCAGGTTAGAGAAGACCCAAGACGACATAGCTCAATTGTCTCGAGAATTGAGCGAGTTGAAAGTGAAGGCGCCACAAGCTGCTGATAGGTTCCGATTTTATCAAGAATTGCGAGGATATGTAACTGATTTGGTTGAGTGTTTGGATGAAAAAGTCGGGGTGATTATGACGCTGGAGCAGCGAGCTATGGATTTAATGGCGAAGCAGTCCGATTGGTTGATTGAGAGACGTAGGCAGGATGTTAGGGATCAAGCTGAAGAAGCGACGGCGAAACCTGGAACTTTGAAAGGGTTGGATGATGAAATTAAAGTTAGAAGGGCCGCAGAAAGAGAGGGAAGGCGTACTAGGAGACGGCGGGCTAGGGAATTAGCTGAACAAAATAAGCACGTGGAAGGTATGAGTAGTGACGATGAGATATCGCAGCAAGACATATTAAATTTTGAAAAGGAAAAAGAGGAAATTGAGGAACTAGTTCAGAAGGTGTTTGATGACGTTATGGAAGATTATTCAACGATCGCTGGCGTCTTAATTAAATTTGAGCAATGGCGGGAAACGGATTTAACTGTTTACAACGAAGCTTACGCCACGCTATGTTTACCTAAGATAGTAAGTCCGTTGATAAGGCTTCATTTGATATTTTGGAATCCTCTCAACGAGAGTGTTGATTTGGAAAAGTTGGAATGGTACCGAACTCTAGCTCTGTATGGATTACACGATGACGAAACTGAAGTTTCACTGGGGCAAGATCCCGATATCAATCTCCTGCCTACAATAGTCGAGAAAGTTATAGTTCCGAAATTAAGCCAGTTGGTCGATCGTTGTTGGGATCCTTTATCAAATTCGCAGACGCTTCGTCTTCTAGGGGTAACGACACGATACATACGAAGGTTTCCAACTCTGGGACCTGCGAGTAAAGCTCTTAACAATCTCTTCAACGCAATTCTGCATAAAATGAAAATGGCTTTAGAACATGATGTTTTTATTCCAATTTTGCCTAAACTAGCTGAAACGAAATCGCCATTCTTTCAGAGGCAGTTCGCTAGTGGGCTGAAGCTGTTGAAAAACATAAGCAGTTGGCAAGGTGTACTCAACGATAACACTTTAAAAGAGTTAGCTTTAACGTCTCTAATGAACAGATATTTGCTGAGTGCTGTCAAGTTATGCGTTTTGATAGATGCCGTTGTCAAAGTTAATTTAATCACACAGATTTTACCTCGAGTTTGGTTGCAGAATAACACAGCCGAATTGAAAATGTTTACTGTAACTGTTATGAATTTGAGCCAACAACTAGATAAGAATAATCCACTTCATTTGGAATCCATAGATATATTGAATAGTATTTTAAAAACCCTTAGAAGTTAAGTCGTAATAAAATTACTGCTTTAATTGTTTTCTTATTATTAACTCGTTGGCAAATAAAATCTTTTCATGTTTATTAATTGTATTTAACATTTCTGCGACCCAGTTTAGAAATATTTAAATTTTTAGTAATGAAAGAAAAAAAAGTTAAATATTTCCAAACTGAGTCGCAGAAATGTTAAATAAAATTAAAAAACATATTTACAGCCAATGAAGGTCTACCGTGAAGAATAAAACCTTTTGAATTACTGTTGTTGATTAATGTTATTGTTTTTCAGATTATTTTATTGGGTATTTTTAATTGAAAAATCCCCATAGAAAAAAATTCTATATTTCCAAAAAAATACTCAAAATTAAAAATATGTTCGATATTTTGCGTTCAAACTCAAAACGTTATAAAGCTAAAATTATGAAAAATGGGCATCTAACAAATCTAAATTAAAGTTTAAATTTTATCAGGAAAAGTAATCAGACCCACTATAAAAAAAGTCGAAATTTTGAAAAAGTTCTAAATAATAAAAGTATCGCCTATGGTTGAAACAAAATTCTATCAATTTTGTCTATAAAATAAAAATTCAATTTATTTTTGACGTAATTAATTGGAAATTATTTGTAGGCGAACTCTTGATTCTTATCTTGAGCTAAACTTTTTTGAAAATTTCAGTTTTTATTGACAATTTCTACTTTTACCAAATTAGAACCTTTTTTGTGGAATCGTCGTTTCGGTTAACTGTTTTGAAACTTGCAACATTTCCCCTTTTTTCTAAATTTCGACTTTTTCTCTAAATTTTGACTGAAAATTTCGTTCCTTTCTCAAAAATTTTAAGTTTCTCGAAAATTTGAACTGTTTTTTTTTTGAAAATTCGAAGTTTTTGCAAAATTCGACTTGAAGAATTTAATTTTTTTAATTTCTACTTTTTTCAAATTTATCAAAATGTTGATCTTTTGAAGAATTCGATGTCGTAAATTTCTACTTCTTAAAAAATTGCATTTCTTTTTAACTTGTGACATTTGAAAACTTCCATTTCTTTCAAAATTTCCACCCTTTTTTAAATTTCAACATTGAAATACAAAAATTGTCCCCTGAAACCAAGAAAGATTAAAAATCAGTATTTTACCTTTTTTGAAAATTTCGCATTTTGCAAACTTAGAATTCTTTTCCAACATTTCGACTATTTGTAGGACTTCTTTTTCAAAATTTCGACTTTTTTTGAAAATTCGAAGTTTTTGCAAAATTCGACTTGAAGAATTTGATTTTTTTAATTTCTACTTTTTTCAAATTTATCAAAATGTTGATCATTTTCCAATATTTCGACTCTCTCACAAGTTTACCTTTTATTTTGAATTTCGACGTTGTTTTTGAAAAATTTGCTTTATTTTTAATTTCGAATCTTGGCAATTTGAACTTTTTGAAAATAAAACAAAGTGAAAACCTCGAGAAACGTCGACATTAAAGAAAATGAAAATTTATAAAATGATTTTTCGAAATTTTTAGAGCTGAAAGTCAAATTTTAGGAAAATCAGTAAACATTTCAATTCTAATTTCGGAGTTTTGAAAAGAGTAATTTGATGTAAACCAGAAAAACATAAATTACACGTTGCTACTCTAAATTTCGAGTTTAATTTGGGAATTTCGAGAAAAAAGTCGAAATTTGGAGTTCATAATCGTAATTCCGAGACTAAAGCAGAAATTCCGGGGAAAAAAGTCGAAATTCCGAAATTAAACTCGAAATTTTGAGGAAAAAAGTCAAAACTTTGAGTTTAAAGTCGAAATTTCGAGTCGAAAAGCCGAAATGTGCTGTTTATACTCGAAATTTTAGGAAAATCAGTAAACATTTCAATTCTAATTTCGGAGTTTTGAAAAGAGTAATTTGAAGTAAACCAGAAAAACATAAATTACACGTTGCTACTCTAAATTTCGAGTTTAATTTGGGAATTTCGAGAAAAAAGTCGAAATTTGGAGTTCATAATCGTAATTCCGAGACTAAAGTAGAAATTCCGGGGAAAAAAGTCGAAATTCCGAAATTAAACTCGAAATTTTGAGGAAAAAAGTCAAAACTTTGAGTTTAAAGTCAAAATTTCGAGTCGAAAAGCCGAAATGTGCTGTTTATACTCGAAATTTTAGGAAAATCAGTAAACATTTCAATTCTAATTTCGGAGTTTTGAAAAGAGTAATTTGAAGTAAACCAGAAAAACATAAGTTACACGTTGCTACTCTAAATTTCGAGTTTAATTTGGGAATTTCGAGAAAAAAGTCGAAATTTGGAGTTTATAATCGTAATTCCGAGACTAAAGTAGAAATTCCGGGGAAAAAAAGTCGAAATTCCGAAATTAAACTCGAAATTTTGAGGAAAAAAGTCAAAACTTTGAGTTTAAAGTCGAAATTTCGAGTCGAAAAGCCGAAATGTGCTGTTTATACTAGAAATTTTAGGAAAATCAGTAAACATTTCAATTCTAATTTCGGAGTTTTGAAAAGAGTAATTTGAAGTAAACCAGAAAAACATAAATTAAACGTCGCTACTCTAAATTTCGAAAGTTTCGAATCTCCGGTTCAAACTAGAAATGTTTAGAAAAAAATATCGAAATTTAACAAATAACCCGAATTATTTTCAAAAAATGTTGAACTTTAGGGGTCAACTTGATATTTTGAAAAAAAAAGATGGAAATTTCAAATTTAAACTTAAGATTTGTGTAAAAATTTCAAAAAAGTCTAGGCTTTAGATTCAAAACGAAAACTTAAAAATAAAGATGGATAAATACAATTTTAAGCTTGGAAATTTAAGAAAATACAAAGGCGCAAAAATGATATTGACTAAAAAATATTTCCTTCGACTTTAACCTCGAAATTTCGACCCTTTAAACTCGAAATGTCGACTTTAATCTTGAACTTTCAACTTTTAATTACGGAATTTCGACTTTTAAACTCGAAATTTCGACCTTTTAATCTCGAAATGTCGACTTTAATCTCGAACTTTCAACTTTTAAATACGAAATTTCGACTTTTAATCTCGGAATTTCGACTTTAAACAACACATTTCGGCTTTTCGACTCGAAATTTCGACTTTTAAACAGCATATTTCGGCTTTTCGACTCGATATTTCGACTTTAAACTCAAAGTTTTGACTTTTTTCCTCAACATTTCGGCATTAATTTCGGAATTTGGACTTTTTTCTTCGGAATTTCTACTTTAGTCTCGGAATTACGATTATGAACTCCAAATTTCGACTTTTTTCTCGAAATTCCCAAATTAAATTCGAAATTTCAATTTTAATCTCTCGAAATTTTGACTTTCAACTCGAAATTTTGAATTTTTCCTCAAAATTTCGACCTTAATCTTGAAATTTCGAGAATTAAGTGGTAGTTTTGGTAATTAAAAATAGTCATTTGTCCAACTTAAATATAAACTGTAGAAATTTCGAGAAAAAAGTTGAAATTTCGAGATTAAAGTCGAAATTTCAGAATTATTAAAGTCAAAATTTCGACTTCATTCTGAAATTTTGAGACAAGAGTCAAAATGTCCAGAAAAAAGTCTAAGTATAAAGTCGAAATTAAGAGAAAATACTCGAAATTAAAACTTTTTCTCGAAATTTCGACTTTAATCCCGGAATTTCGATTTTAAATTCGAAATTTCGATTTTTTTCCCAAAATTTCAACTTTTTTCCTCGGAATTTCGACTTTTTTCTTTGGAATTTCTACTTTAATTTCAGAATTACGATTATGAACTCGAAATTTCTTTTTTTTTTCCTCGGGATTTCAACGTTTTTCCTTGGAATTTCTAGTTTAATCTTGGAATTACGATTATGAACTCGAAATTTCGACTTTTTTCTCGAAATTCCCAAATTGAACTCAAAATTTCAATTTTAATCTCGAAATTTTGACTTTAAACTCGAAATTTCAACTTTTTTCCTCGGAATTTCGACTTTTTTCCTTAGAATTTCTACTTTAATCTTGGAATTACGATTATGAACTCGAAATTTCGACTTTTTTCTCGAAATTCCCAAATTGAACTCAAAATTTCAATTTTAATCTCGAAATTTTGAATTTTTCCTCAAAATGTTGACCCTAATATTGAAATTTCGAGAAATAAGTCGAAGTTTTGGTAATTAAAAATAGTCATTTGTCCAACTTAAGTATATACTATAGAAATTTGGAGAAAAAAGATAAAATTTCGAGAACAAAGTTAAAATTTCGAGATTAAAGTCGAAATTTCAAGATTATTAAAGACAAAATTTCGACTTTATTCTGAAATTTTGAGAAAAGAGTCCAAATGTTTAGAAAAAAGTCTAAATTTCGGGTTTAAATTCGAAATTAAGAGAAAAAAGTCGAAATTACAACTTTTTTTTGAAACTTCAACTTTAAATTCGAAATTTCGATTTTTTTCTTAAAATTTTGACCTTTTTCCTCGGAATTTCGACTTTTTTTCTCTGAATTTCTACTTTAATCTCGGAATTACGATTATGAACTCGAAATTTTGACTCTTTTCTCGAAATTTCCAAATTAATTCGAAATTTTAATTTTAATCTCACGAAATTTTGACTTTAAACTCGAAATTCTGAATTTTTCCTCAAAATTTCGACCTTAATCTTGAAATTTCGAAAAATAAGTGGAAGTTTTCGTAATTATTTGTCCAACTTAAGTATAAACTGTAGAAATTTCAAGAAAAAAGTTGAAATTTCCAGGTTAAAGTCGAAATTTCAAGATTATTAAAGTCAAAATTTCGACTTAATTCTGGAATTTTGAGAAAAGAGTCGAAATGTCCAGAAAAAAGTCTAGATTTCGGGTTTAAGGTCGAAATTAAGAGAAAAAAGTCGAAATTGAAACTTTTTCTCCAAATTTCGACTTTAATCCCGGAATTTCGACTTTACATTCGAAATTTCGATTTTTTTCTCAAAATTTCGACTTTTTTCCTCGGGATTTCGACTTTTTTCCTTGGAATTTCTACTTTAATCTTGGAATTACGATTATGAACTCGAAATTTCGACTTTTTTCTCGAAATTCCCAAATAGAACTCAAAATTTCAATTTTAATCTCGAAATTTTGACTTTAAACTTGAAATTTTGAGTATTTCTTCGAAATTTCGACCTTAATCTTGAAATTTCGAGAAATAAGTCGAAGTTTTGGTAATTAAATAGTCATTTGTCCAACTTGAGTATAAACTATAGAAATTTCGGGAAAAAAGTTGAAATTTCGAGATTAAAGTCGAAATTTCAAGATTATTAAAGATAAAATTTCGACTTCATTCTGTAATGTTGAGAATAGAGTCGAATTATCCAGAAAAAAGTCAAAATGTTCAGAAAAAAGTCTAAATTTCGGGTTTAAAGTGGAAATTAAGAGAAAAATCTCGAAATTAAAACTTTTTCTCGAAATTTCGTCTTTAATCCCAAAATTTCGACTTTACATTCGAAATTTCGATTTTTTTCTCAACATTTCGACTTTTTTCCTCGGAATTTCGACTTTTTTCCTTGGAATTTCTACTTTAATCTTGGAATTACGATTATGAACTCGAAATTTCGACTTTTTTCTCGAAATTCCCAAATAGAACTCAAAATTTCAATTTTAATCTCGAAATTTTGACTTTAAACTTGAAATTTTAAATTTTTCCTCAAAATTTTGACCCTAATCTTGAAATTTCGAGAAATAAGTCGAAGTTTTGGTAATTAAAGATAGTCATTTGTCCAACTTAAGTATATACTATAGAAATTTCGAGAAAAAAGTTAAAATTTCGAGAACAAAGTTGAAATTTCGAGATTAAAGTCGAAATTTCAAGATTATTAAAGTCAAAATGCCGACTTCTTTCTGGAATTTTGAGAAAAGAGTCCAAATATCCAGAAAAAGTCTAACTTTCGGTTTTAAAGTCGAAATTAAGAGAAAAAATTCGAAATCAAAACTTTTTCTCGAAATTTCGACTTTAATCCCGGAATTTCGAATTTAAATTTGAAATTTCGATTTTTTTTCTCAAAATTTCGACTTCTTTCCTCGGAATTTCGACCTTTTTTCTTTGAATTTCTACTTTAATCTCGGAATTACGATTATGAACTCGAAATGTCGACTTTTTTCTCGAAATTTCCAAATTAAACTCGAAATTTCAATTTTAATCTCTGGAAATTTTGACTTTAAACTCGAAATTTTGATTTTTTTCTCAAAATTTCGACCTTAATCATGAAATTTCGAGAAATAAGTCGAAGCTTTGGTAATTAAAAATAGTCATTTGTCTAACTTAAGTGTAAACTATAGAAATTTCGAGAAAACAGTTGAAATTTCGAAATAAGAGTAGAAGCTTTAAGATTATTAAAGTCAAAATTTCGACTTCATTCTGAAATTTTAAGAAAAGAGTCGAAATGTCCAGAAAGAAGTCTAAATTTTGGGTTTAAAGTCGAAATTAAAACTTTTTCTCGAAATGTCGACTTTAATCTCCGAATTTCGACTTTTAATTTCAGAATTTCGACTTTTAATCTCGGAATTTCGATTTTAAACAGCACATTTCGGCATTTCGACTCGAAATATCGACTTTAAACCCAAAGTTTTGACTTTTTCTTCAAAATTTCGACTCTAATTTCGGAATTTCGACTTTTTTCTTCGGAATTTCTACTTTAGTCTCGGAATTACGATTATAAACTCCAAATTTCGATTTTTTTCTCGAAATTCCCAAATTAAACTCGAAATTTCAATTTTAATCTAGAAATTTTGACATTAAACTCGAAATTTTGAGTTTTTCCACAAAATTTCGATCTTAATCTTGAACTTTCGAGAAATAAGTCGAAGTTTTGGTAATTAAAAATGATAATTTGTCCAACTTAAGTATAAACTGTAGAAATTTCGAGAAAAAAGTTGAAATTTAAAGATTAAAGTCGAAATTTCAGAATTATAAAAGTCTAAATTTCGGGTTTAGAGTCTAAGTTAAGAGAAACAAGTCTAAATTAAGAGAAAAAAGTCGAAATTAAAACTTTTTCTCGAAATTTCGACTTTAATCCCGGAATTTCCACTTTAAATTCGAAATTTCGATTTTTTTCTCTCAACATTTCGACTTTTTTCCTCAGAATTTCTACTTTAATCTCGGAAATACGACTATGAACCCGAAATTTCGACTTTCTTCTCGACATTCCCAAATTAAAGTCGAAATTTCCAGAGAAAAGTCGAAATTTCGAGTATAAAGTTGAAATTTCGAGTAAAAAGTCGAAATTTTGAGTTTAAAGTCGAAATTTCAGAATTATTAAAGTCAAAATTTCGACTTCATTCTAGAATTTTGAGAAAAGAGTCGAAATGTCCAGAAAAAAGTCTAAATTTCGGGTTTAAAGTCGAAATTAAGAGAAAAAAAGTCGAAATTAAGAGAAAAAAGTCGAAATTAAAACTTTTTCCCGAAATTTCGACTTTAATCCCGGAATTTCCACTTTAAATTCGAAAGTTCGATTTTTTCCCTCAACATTTCGACTTTTTTCCTCGGAATTTCTACTTTAATCTCGGAAATACGACTATGAACCCGAAATTTCGACTTTCTTCTCGACATTCCCAAATTAAAGTCGAAATATCCAGAGAAAAGTCGAAATTTCGAGTATAAAGTTGAAATTTCGAGTATAAATTCGAAATTTCGAGTACAAAGTCGAAATTTCCAGAGAAAAGTCGAAATTTGGAGTATAAAGTTGAAATTTCGAGTATAAAGTCGAAATTTCGAGTACAAAGTTGAAATTTCCAGAGAAAAGTCGAAATTTCGACTATAAAGTCGAAATTTCGAGTATAAAGTCGAAATTTTGAGTTTAAAGTCGAAATTTCGAGAAAAAAGAGCAGAAATTTCTACGCCTTCGTAAGAAAAGAAAAATTACGAAATAATACCCCAAATTTTAAGAAAAAATGTCTCATTTGGGTTAGAAAAAATCGTTCCCAATATTTTATCGCCCTTTGCAGCGCTGCCGGTATTGGCGCCATATGTTCTCCATCTATGAGCGTTTTTCCTAAGTAGTAAGCTAGAATTTCCCGCATCGGTTAATTTCCCTAGTGTCGTTGATCGTCGCTGTTAGCCTTACGTTACGTTGTATATGTCTTACTCTTACTATTGCGCCTCTACACCGCAACATGTAGGCGACTAGATGTTATTTAAATTCTTGCAAAATATGGTTGCTTATATTTTAAATGCAACAAATAGCGGAAGTGGGCTCTATTTTGGTTAATTTGGAAGACAAATTATTTGTAAGTATAACTGATTTGTAGGGAATTTAACCTAATTGCTTTGCGGCATGTTTGTTTTTATTGATTGCAATGCACAACCTGTTTAATGTGTTGCCTAACCTACTATACATTATTTATTTACTTCGGCTTTTTATAAACATTATCAGAAAAAACAGACATTGCAGCAGCCTTATTATTTTTTGAAATGTCCAGCGATTCTAAACTAAAAATATGAAGCAGTCTTAAAAATAAATTTCGAGTGTTTTCTCGAAATTTCCGAGTTGTTCTCAAAATTTTCGAATTCTCAAAATTTTCGAATTCTCAAAATTTTCGAATTCTCAAAATTTTCGAATTCTTAAAATTTTCGAATTCTCAAAATTTTCGAATTCTCAAAATTTTCGAGTTCTCAAAATTTCCCAGTTGTTCTCGAAATTTCATTTGTATAAAATTCCAAGTTTACACTTTTGACTGTCGCAAGACGTTTTCAGTTTGACCTTTCTTTAGGATTTTAATTTATTTTCCAAATGTTGAATTTTTTGAAAATCTCGACACATGATTTCGATCTTTTCTCCAAATGTTATATTTTGTTCAAAAGTTTTATTTTTAATGTCTATTTAATGATGTTGAAAAACTGACTTTTAAAAACTTCTCCCCTGTTTTTTAAAATTGTTGACTTTGGTCCAACTTTTGACAATTTCTCAAAGCTTTGATTTTTTTAGAAAACTAGAAAACTGGGATTTTTTTTTAAATTTCGACTTTTTCTCTAGGTTTCGGCTTTCATGTAGTAAACTGAACTTTTATTCGAAAAATTAGATTTTCCTTTAATTTTTGTTTTTTGAAATATTAAATTTTTCTCAAAATTTCGACATTTTTAATATTTTCGAACCTTTTTTAGAATTTAGACTTTTTTGAAAATTCCGACCTTTTATCATCAAACTTATCATCAAACGACTTTTCCCCGAATCTGTAACTTTTTCGGAATTTGATTTTTTGGAAAAATTTCCTCATTTTTTTTAAATTTTGACTTTTTGTAAAAAATTTGACAAGACATAGTTTTTTCTCAAAATTTCAATTTTTTTAAAATTTTAGATTTTTTATAATATGATTATGTTGAAACATTTTTTTTAAAACCTTTACCTTTTTTTGAAAATTTCCACTTTGGCTCAAATTTTTTACTATTTCTCGAAATTTTAATATCTTTTTTGATAATTCCGACTTTTTTCAAATTTTGACTTTTTTCAAGATTGTAACTTTTTGAAATATTTTAATTTTTTCAGGATTTTAATCTTTTTTGAAAATGTTTACCTTTTTTTCGTAGTTAACTATACCTTCATTCAAAATTTGAAGTTTTTTCGAAATTTCCATTTATTTTTTCAAAAGTTCGAATTTTTGGGATAACTTCGACATTTTTTCAAAATTCGCCGGTTCCAGAAATTTTTTAACTTTGCTGAAGAATCTGATTTTGCAAATTACCAATTTTTAAATTTTGAACGAATTCTACAAAACGAATTTAAGACTTAAATAAATTACGATTTTAAAGCTGCCCATATTTAAAACAATCTGAAAAAAAATCGCAGCTTCGAGGCTGAAGTCCAAATTTTAAGAAAAAAGTCAAATATAATGTAAACAAAACCAGATAAAAATTGAAAGTTTAAATTTAAATTGCTAAAGAATCTGATTTTCCAAATTATCAATTTTTAAATTTTCAACGAATTCTACAAAACGAATTTAAGACTTAACTAAATTACGATTTTAAAGCTGCCCAAATTCGAAACAATCTGAAAAAAAATCGCAGCTTCGAGGCCGAAGACGAAATTTTAAGAAAAAGTCAAATATAACGTAAACAAAACCAGATAAAAATTGGAAGTTTAAATTAAACATTTTCTAACATGTCATCGTTTCAAGTTTACCCTCAAAATTTCGACTTCAATTTCAAGATCTTGGCTTTAAATTGGAATATAAATGTATTTTTCTGTTGAAATTTTGACTGAAATTTCCAACTTCTAGTAGAAATTAGAAAAAGCGAGATTGTATCGCAAATTTTGAGAAAAAAAGCCAAATCCAGTAATTTTGGAAAGTTTTATGAAGTCGGCATCGTACAAAAAACATTAGAATTTGAAATTTCGAGAAAAAATTGGCATAGTTAAATTAAAGTGAAATTTAAAGAAAAAAATTTAAGAAAACTTGAAATTTTTATTAACAACTTCAAAAAATAAGGGTATCAGATTATAAAAGGGAAAATCCAAGTTTGAGAAAAATTTTGAGTGTTTGTTCTGAAGAAAAAGTTATAATTTTGGGAAAAATTCGAATTTGCAAATATGCCAGGAAACTGGGCTTCAATGAAAAAGACTGATCTGCTTGAGTCCATACTTACAGTAGCACTACAGTAGCTTTTATTTTTAAATTAAAATTTTAGAAAAAGAAGGGAAATATTTTGAGAAAAAGGTCCAAATTTCAGAGCCGAAAATTTTGAAAAAAGAATATTTAAGTTATACAACTTAAAATTCAATTTGACTTGAAATTTTGAAAATAAAATTAACATTTTTTTAGAAAGAAAGGAAATTGTAAGTTTCTAATTAAACTTTCAAAAAAATGTTTTTTAAAATAGACTGATAATATTGAGATGAAAGTTGCATGAATTTGTTTAAAATTTTGAAAAGAAATAAAATCCTAAACCTTAGGGTAAAGTAAAAACTATTTTAAGAACATGCAAATTCAACGAACCGAAATAAATCGTTATTTTTTCCGGTTCTGATCCGGTTTTCGTTCCTACAAAAATAACGGGTTTTTTCGGTTTCCGGTTGAGTTCCGGTTCGAAGCCCTGGAAAAACTCCTCATTATAATCTCTTCGTTTTCAGTATTTCAGCGCCTTGGATAATGCGAGCACTGGTGGTATCAATATGGGTTTTCATCAATCTAATATTCTTCGGAATGTGTGGCTACATGTACCTACTGTGGTCCCAATATTGGCTCTACATGGACAAGGAAACAGAATCCACCCCCTCAACATACGACCAACAAATCTTCTATTATAACAGAGGTTACTTACCAAACGAAACCAATAAAACCCAGCACTTAACCCATAGTAAATACAGCTTAAAACTAACCACGAAGAACAACACATCAGTAACTGTAATCAAAAATAGTAAGCCGAGATTTCCAAATTTGCAAGACAACGATTTCGAATTGGATACCAAAAAATACCGCTGCTGGGCCAACGAGAGCAAACAAGAATGCAAAGAAAAATCGAAAGAGTACAAAGAGAAAATTCTGCAGCAGTTACGTCGGGTTTGCTTGGACGAAAGCAGCGTATTTAAATCAGGTTCGGAAAATCCCTACAACGTCGCTTATTCCGGTCATAAGAAGAGTTTCCTAGACGAAGCCCTCGAAGCGATACTTTGCGCTCTTAAGCGCCTCGAAATTCGGAGTTTGCGGAAAGGGGATCTACCCGCGGATTCTAATTTGAAGGCGTATTTCCCCAAGCGGAGTTTTGGCGATGGTAAAAAATTCAAAACGTGCGCTGTGGTGGCCAGCGCTGGCTCTTTGAAAGGCTCTAAGTTGGGAAAAGTGATAGGTAAGCTGCGATACAACTAGAGGCGTTTGTCGTCCCCCCGTCCATGACCCATGCTTATGTCCCAAAAACCATACGATTTCCTGTTTGTTTTGGAGGTATTCCTGCGTTCGTTTGATGTGGAATTTTCATCTACTGTTACGCGGTGATTAGATCAAAAACAAGGTCGAATTTCATTTGGATTATTTTTGTGAAAATAGCGATCTTGACATAAAAACACGTTTTTTTTATTATTTCATAATAATAGTGTTGGTTTTGTTTATCGTTTAAATAAACAAGACTCTTGTAAGTCCCGGCAACATTGTTGCAATTGTACTGGCGTAGTGCGTTGGCATTTTAAATATTTGTCTAACAATATGGATAGCTCTTATCTTAAATTTGTCGCTATATCGAGTAATCCTTACAATTTTACAGATTCACACGATGTGGTCCTTAGATTTAATCATGCCCCTACCGCGAATTTTGAAGAAGATGTCGGCGCTAAGACGACCATAAGAGTTCTTAATTCGCAAGTGGTGGCCAAAGACGAGTTCGAGTTCCTAAAATCTGATTTGTACAAAAATGTAACGTTAATCGCTTGGGACCCAAGTAATTACACTTCAAACTTGATTCAATGGTTAGAAAAACCCGAATATAATTTTCTTCCTAATTATATTCAATACAGAAGGAAGTATAGGAAGGGTCAGTTCTATTTATTAGATCCTCGATCCCTGTGGAAGTTGTGGAGGTTTCTTCAGAGTTATTTCGTAAATAGATTAAGGCGAAATCCACCATCTTCAGGATTTTTAGGTACTCGTTAAGAAGCTTTTTTTAAAGTTAATCCCATAAGTTAAAAGAAGTTGTTTTAGGGATAAGTCTTCTGTTACCATTGTGCGACCACGTTGATGTATTTGAATATATTCCATCGACTAGAGCAACGAAGAAATGTCATTATTACGACGCGGAAGATAACCCAGCTTGCACTTTCGGCGTGTGGCATCCTTTAGCAGCTGAAAAACTCCTCTCCTATCATCTGAATGTCGCCGAAGATATTACGGTCTTTCAGAGAGGATACATTCGAATACCTGGATATGAGAACTTGGTTTGCTAATTCACAAACGAATTTAGTTAGATAAGAAATTGCTTTAGAAGATTTTATGATCTACAATAAACAACTAATGTTATTAATATGGATTCTTTTACTGCATTGATATTATTACTAATAATGGGGTTTACAAAGGTATTGATAAGATTGAAGGTGGTACCACCTTAGTAAACTATGTATTGCGTTTCAAAAAACCTTAGATAATATAAATAGTCAAAGCAAAAAACCCATAACGCAATATATGGGCGTCCAAACATACAGAACTTGTAATTATCACTAAAGTCAATCCTCTTTCGGTTATCGTCTGTTTCAGGGGGCTTCGTAACTACTCAAATTTCCGGTAATTTCAGCATAACAATTTCAAAGCAAATTAGCAAAAATACATAATTTAGCTCTTTATTAAGACACGACAAGGATTTGGAAAAGTTGTCAAAGTGTTAATTAAAGCACTTAAGCAAATATCGCATAAAATTAAAAACAAGTTTACTACAGCTGTTGCGTTTACTTTGTAGTTTAGTTTACACATGATTCGTGAGTCACCGTTCCAGGGAACCCGCGCGTCTTTGGTTTTCAGACATCAAAACCACATGTGACTCATTAATTTCAGTGTGCAAAGTTAACAAAAGAATTATTGTCCTTCTTATGCAAAAATTTCAAACGTACGTTTGAACGAATAAAAAGAAAACAATTAATCATTCGAAGCTGTCGCTTTAATTTCATTTTTTTTTCCTTCCCATTGTTTCCCTTTCATTAATTTTCCTTGTAGATGAGTAGATGTACAATGTCAACGATAATTTTATGCAACATGCATTGAATTTGACGAGATATAGACAACGATATTTCCTCTTTATTGTTTTTTGCGTTATTTTTCCATGTATAAAGTAATATTTTTGAGATATTTTTGCAAACTAGCATACAAAAGTTGGAGCAATAGGTCAGCTGTCAGTTTATTTTCGAGACAATCGTAACGATATTTATTAGAAGATTTTCGATATGGACCCCAACATTTCCGTCGTCGTCTAAGCTATGCCTTGCCTATCGATTGATTTTACTAGAAACCTTAACTTCATCTCAAACTAAATGGCATATATCGTCTTCTTTATCGTACGTATTCGGGTAAAATCGATCCCTCGTAATAATTACTTGCTGGTCAAAATTTCAGTAAACACGAAAGTTCATCATTCTTTTTCCACTATAATTTTGTCTTCATATGGAACATTTTTGAAGCCGGATACAATGCATCTATCTTAATAATCATTTGGTGGTCAATATTTCAATGAAAAACGGAAGTTCATCAGTAATATTGCCTTTTTCCACTATAACTTTGTCTTCATGTGGTACAAATTGCTAAGCTGTACTTTATCGAATCATTTGGTGGTCAAAATTTCGGTGCAACAGGAAAGTTCATCAGTAGTGTTTTCTTTTTCCACTATAATTTTATCTTCATATGGCACATTTTTTAAGTTGGACACAATGGTTCTATCTTAATAATCATTTGGTGGTCAAAATTTCAATGGAAAACGAAAGTTCATCAGTAATATTGTCTTTTTCCACTATAATTTTGTCTTAACGTGGTACATATTGCTAAACTGTACTTTATCAAATCCTCCTTAATAATCATTTGGTGGTCAAAATTTCTATCCAAAGGGAAAGTTCATCAGTAGATTTTTCTTTTTCCACTATAATTTTGCCTTCACCTGGAACGTTTTTTAGGATGGAGACAATGGATCTATATTAATAATCATTTGGTGGTGAAAATTTTAATGGAAAACAAAAGTTCATCAGTAATATTGTCTTTTTCCACTATAAGTTTGTCTTCATGTGGTACATATTGCTACGCTGTACTTTATCGAATCCATCATAATAATCATTTGGTGGTCAACATTTCTGTGCAACAGGAAAGTTCATCAGTAGTGTTTTCTTTTTCTACTATAATTTTGTCTACATGTGGAACACACTTTAAACTGGAGACAATGGGTCTGTCTTAGTTATCATTTGGTGGTCAAAATTTCAGTAAAAAGCGAAAGTTCATCAGTAATATTTTGTTTTTCCACCACAAGTTTGTCTTTATGTGGTACATATTTCTAAGCTGTACTATATCGAACTCATCTTAATAATCATTTGGTGGTCAAAATCTTAGTCCAAAGGGAAAGCTCATCAGTAGTGTTTCCTTTTTTCACTCTAATTTTGCCTTCACCTGGACCGTTTTTTAAGATGGACACAATGGATCTATCTTAATTATCATTTGGTGGTCAAAATTTCAATGGAAAACTAGAGTTCATCAGTAACATTGTCTTTTTCCACTATAATTTTGTCTTCATGTGGTACATATTGCTAAGCTGTACTTTATTGAATCCACCTTAATAATCATTTGGTGATTAAAATTTCAGTGCAAAATGAAAGTTCATCAGTAGTGTTTTCTTTTTCCACTATAATTTTGCCTTCACCTGAAACGTTTTTTAGGATGGACACAATAGATCTATCTTAATAATCATTTGGTGGTCAAAATTTCAATGGAAAACGAAAGTTCATCAGTAATATTGTCTTTTTTTACTATGATTTTGTCTTCATGTGGTACATATTTGCAAGCTACATTTTATCGAGTCCATTTTTATAATCATTTGGTGGTCAAAATTTCAGTGCAAAACGAGAGTTCATCAGTAGTGTTTTCTTTTTCCATTATAATTTTGCCTTCACCTGGAACGTTTTTTAAGATGGACCCAATGGATCTATACTAATAATCATTTGGTGGTGAAAATTTCAATGGAAAACGAAAGTTCATCAGTAATATTGTCTTTTTCCACTATAAGTTTGTCTTCATGTAGTACATATTTCTAAGCTGTACTGTATCGAACTCATCTTAATAATCATTTGGTGGTCAAAATTTCAGTTCAAAGAGAAAGTTCATCAATAGTTTCTTTTTTTTCCACTATAATTTTGCCTTCACCTGGAACGTTTATTAGGATGGACACAATGGATCTCTCTTAATAATCATTTGGTGGTCAAAATATTAATGGAAAACGAAAGCTCATCAGTAATATTGTCTTTTTCCATTATAATTTTGTCTTCATGTGGTACATATTTCTAAGCTGCATTTTATCCAGTCCATTTTTATACCCATTTGGTGGTCAAAATTTTAGTGCAAAACGAAAGTTCATCAGTAGTGGTTTCTTTTTTCACTATAATTTTGCCTTCACCTGGAACGTTTATTAAGAAGGACACAATGGATCTCTCTTAATAATCATTTGGTGGTCAAAATATGAATGGAAAACGAAAGTTCATCAGTAATATTGTCTTTTTCCACTATAATTTTGTCTTCATGTGTTACACATTTCTAAGCTGCATTTTATCGAGTCCATTTTTATAATCATTTGGTGGTCAAAATTTTAGTGCAAAAAAAAAGTTCATCAGTAGTGTTTTCTTTTTCCACTATAATTTTACCTTCACCTGGAAAGTTTTTTGAGATGGACACAATGGATCTATCTTAATAATTCTTTGGTGGTCAAAATATTAATGGAGAATGAAAGTTCATCAGTGATATTGTCTTTTTCCACTATAATTTTGTCTTCATGTGGTACATATTGCTAAGCTGTACTTTATCGAATCTATCTTAATAGTCACTTGGTGGTCAAAATTTCAGTGCAAAAGGAAAGTTCATCAGTAGTGTTTTCTTTTTCCACTAAAACTTTGCCTTCATATGGAACATTTTTTAAAATGGATACAATGGTTCTATCTTAATAATCATTTGGTGGTCAAAATTTCAATGAAAAACGAAAGTTCATCAGTAATATTGTCTTCTTCCACTAAAATTTTGTCTTCATGTGGTACATATTTCCAAGCTGCATTTTATCGAGTCTATCTTTTTAATCATTTGGTGGTCAAAATTTTAGTGCAAAACGAAAGTTCATCAGTAGTGTTTTCTTTTTCCACTAAAATTTTGCCTTCATATGGAACATTTTTTTAAGTTGGACACAATGGTTCTATCTTAATAATCATTTGGTGATTAAAATTTTAATGGAGAATGAAAGTTCATCAGTAATATTGTCTTTTTCCATTATAATTTTGTCTTCACGTGGTACATATTGCTAAGCTGTACTTTATCAAATTCACCTTAATAATCATTTGGTGGTCAAAATTTTAGTCGAAAGGGAAAGTTCATCAGTAGTGTTTTCTTTTTTCATTATAATTTTGCCTTCACCTGGAACGTTTTTTTGAAGATGGACCCAATGGATCTATCTTAATAATCATTTGGTGGTCAAAATTTCAATGGAAAACGAAAGTTCATCAGTAATATTGTCTTTTTTCACTATAAATTTGTCTTCATGTGGTACATATTTGCAAGCAGCATTTTATCGGGCCCATTTTTATAATAATTTGGTGGTCAAAATTTCAGTGCAAAACGAAAGTTCATCAGTAGTGTTTTCTTTTTCTACTATAATTTTGCCTTCATATGGAAATTTTTTTAAGTTGGACACAATGGTTCTATTTTAATAATTATTTGGTGGTCAAAATTTCAATCGAAAACGAAAGTTCATCAGTAATATTGTCTTTTTCCACTATAATTTTGTCTTCATGTGGCACATGAAGATAAGCTGTACTTTAACGAACCCATCTTAATAATCATTTGGTGGTCAAAATTTCAGTGCAAGGGGAAAGTTCATCAGTAGTGTTTTCTTTTTCCACTATAGTTTTGTCTTCATATGGAACATTTTTTTAGTTGGATACACGTCATAACCTTAAATAAAAAGGATCTACTTTAATAATCGTTTGGTGGCAAAAATTTCAATGGAAAACGAAACTTCATCAGTAATATTTTCTTTTATTACCGCAAATTTGTCTTCATATGGTACATATTTCTAAGCTGTATCAATGTTCGGATGACACAGATCCATCTTTATCGTTTGGTCGTTAAACTTTTAATGGAAAAAGAAAATTCTTTAGTAACATCTTCTTTTTCCACTATAGTTTTATCTTCTACTATACACAGCTTCCCAAGTTATGCATCATTGGTTGGGTTTGTCAAACTTCGACGAATCAAAGTTCATCACAATGGTGGATAGTATCCATAAGGCAAACCAGGCAGATGCCTAAATGCCTAATTGCCTAAGGATGCGATGAGTGTGATTAAAAGATTTAATCTACCACTGCGCCAAAAGTTTTTCTACAACAAATACAATTTAATATTCCTAACAACGAGTCATTGTATCAACAATTTATGAAGTTGCGTCGAATTTGCGAATATTTGCAATGAAATTACATGACAAATAATACCGTATTTCTCAATGTAACTCGGATCAACGCTCTACGATTCGAAGAGATCTATCTGCACGCATGACTATAAACTTTGCATAAACTATGAAGGAATGCCTCGATTAAAACTGAAAAATGTTCATCTGTTTGCGGAAACCTTGTATGTAAACCTCCTAACAATGTTTTGCGCTCGTGAGCTGCTTTCATAATGCAATCTTTGGTGATAATGGACTTATTGATATGCGCGGGAATTATCAACGTCTTACGGTTTCAGTGTAAAAAAAATATCGGAAGCAAAACTACGTGCATGCTTTAATTACAAAGTTTGTTTATTAACATGTTAACGAATAATTAATTATATTACTCATTGAAACTACATACAGATGCTGGCTCTTCAAGTAATGGTCAAACAAACACCTGGAACTGAAATGGAAAATGGGCGACGATGTGTTCTAGTTAAAAATTCTCATGAGACTCACAAAAATCGTAAAATTACAAGACAAAGTCGCTGGTCAAAAATGCAAACGGAAACCATCTCAAAAAGAGATTTTGAATTAAACTGATGGAACGAACTGAATTGAATAAAATTGTGAAATATACAAGTCAATTTTTCAGGTTTTTTTTTCAGATTTTTTATTACAACGTATTTGGAAAAAATACGCGGTTGTTACCTGTGAAGTCATAGTAATCATAATCCATTGACGGCAAACAATGAATCACTTCTTATCTGTGATACATACCACCATCGCAAAAAAAATGAGACCGCAAAAACGCACGAAACAGATCCATATCGCAAATTATTGGCTTACTATTTATTTTGTAGAAAAAGTTTCAGATGATCGCCCCCCCCCCCCTCGGGAACTGCATCCGGCGATTGTTAATATTCAAGGAAGGCATCAAATGCAAGCGAAATATCGGCCCTGGCCAAGCCTAAATACATTCGAATATACATGAAAATTATCATATTATCTGCATACTACGATCTCGATGTTATTTGAAAATGGTCTGGCGGTCAGATCAGGGCAAACGATCGCGATCTATGGGCGAGGCACTTTTATTAGAATACCTTTGTGTGTTTTATGATATTTGGTATTCTTGTCTACATGTTAATTGCGGTTTAACAATGTCCCATAAGGTTGAGGAATTCGTTCTAGACTTGGAAAATTCAATAACAAGGAACGAGGAAAATGAAACCGCATCGTATAATTCAGTGACAACGCAGTTTGTAGAGAGAAAGAATTGGACTTTGATTTTGAACACATTATTATTATTTAACCAAATTAATTTTCAATGTAAATTGAGTTTTAACAAAAATGTTAAAAGGTGTTTACGTCGTAATATCGTATAAAAAGATTGTTTAACTTTCTGGATGCAAGTTTAATATAAAATGTAGCCTATTCCGCATCGTAAGGAATGTTTAGACAAACTTTCGTCAAAATCGCCTCAGTAACATAGTTGTGAAAAGCGAACAAACAGACAGACACACTTTCACATTTATATATTAGGAAGGAATGTGAGTTAGGGTTGTCAGGTTTCCAATTGCAGAAACAAGACACATTCGTATCTAAAGAAACTGCCCTCAGTTGTCAATAAACAAATGAAAAAAAAACCTGCCCCAAGAATAATTTCTGTCTACTAAAGAAGCAAGTCTCGTGTTTGCCTTATCCTTAAGTTTTTTATATATTTTGTATATTTCTCAAAATTTAGAAAGATCAGTGTCAAAAAATTTCGACTCCTTTTTGAAAATATTAACCTTTTCTTAAATCTACACTTTGCTAAAATTTTCGACTTTTTTTTAATTTCCACTTTGTTGAAAATTTCGTTTTTTTCAAATGTTCGAATTTTTCAAAATTTTAGCCATTTTTCAAAATTAAAAGTTTTTGGAACATTTAAAAATTTCGATTATTTTTTTAATTTAAACTGTTTTCAAAATTTCGACATTCTTTGCAAACTGTCGATTCTTTATTTAAAAATTTTGATTTTTCTTTTAAGTGAGACATTTCTTAAGAACTCATTTTAAAAGTTTCGACCAATTAGTAAAATTTCGAATTTTTCTAAAGATTTCGACTACTTGAAAACTTGACCTTTTTTTTTAAGGGTTCGAACTGTCTTCAAAATATCATTTATAATTTTTTTGAACATTTCCAATTAAATCTTCAACTTAAAAAAAAATGAGTTTTCATTTTAAAATTGAACTATTCAAATTTTCGACTTTTTCCAAAATTTTACCTTCTCAAAATTTCAACCTTTTTGATAATTACGAATTTCTTAATTATTTTTAGTTTTCTCCAATACTCAAAAATTCAGCTTCTTTGAAAATTTAATTAAAAGTTCTGCAATTTATTTTAAATGTCGATATTTTTCCAGAATTTTGCCTTTTTTTATTCGCAAAATTACTGAAAATGTCGACTATTTTAAAAATTTAATCTTTTTTCTGAAATATTAACTTTTTTCAAAATCGTTATTTTCTTTTAGAAATTTGATTTTCTATAAAAATTTCGAAAATTTTAAAAATTCCACTTTTTTCCAAATTTTGGCTTTTTTGATTACTTTGGCTTTATTTTTTTTAACTGGTGATTTTTTCTTTTTAAATTTAAATTTTTTCGTATTATTATTATATTTATTATTTATTAATTATTATATTAAAATAAATATTACTCCTAGTAACAAAAATTTCTAGTTTTAAAACTGTGCGAAGTTTTAAAACAAATTTCGATAAAAAACTTGCAGTTTATGTACAAATAAACTATTAAAATTTAAATTTTAATCTCAAAATATTGACTTCAAGCATTAAATTGTTGATTAATTTCTTTGCCACATTTCGATTGTTTTTACTTTCTAAATTTTGAGACTTTTCTTGAAATGTTGAGTCTTTTTCTCGAAAATTTTATTAATTTTCACTTTACACTCAAAATTTCGACTTTTTTTCTCGAAAATTCGACTTATTTCTCGAAATTTCTACTTTTTTCTTAAAATTCCGAGAATAATGTCAAAATTTCGACTTTAATCTCGAAATTTCGACTTTAATATCAATTTTTTTTCACGAAATTTCGAGAATAAGTCCAAATTTCTATATTCTATAGTTAAATTAGGCAGATGACAGTTTCGTCCACCACTCCTCTTTCCCAACAATCTCGACAGTCGATAGTAGGGTGCGTTGAATAATTGCTAATTATAATTAGCAAATTTTGGTCTTTTTTTATAGAAATTTCGAGAAAAAAGTTAAAATTTGAGAAGACAGTCGAAATTTTGAGAAAAAGTCGAAATTTTAACCTTATAAGGTCGAAATTTCGAGAAAAAAGTCGAAATTTCGAGAAAAAAGTCGAAATTTCTAGAAAAAGGTCGAAATTTGCGAAAAGAGTCGAAATTTCCAAAAAAAAGTCGAAATTTTAAGTTCTATATTCTATAGTTAAATTAGGCAGATGACAATTGCGTCCACCACTCCTCTTTCCCAACAATCTTGACAGTTGGTAGTAGGGTGCCTTGAATAATTGCTAATTATAATTAGCAAATTTTGGTCTTTTTTTATAGAAATTTCGAGAAAAAAGTTAAAATTTGAGAAGAAAGTCGAAATTTTGAGAAAAAGTCGAAATTTTAATCTTATAAGGTCGAAATTTCGAGAAAAAAGCCGAAATTTTTAGAAAAAAGTCGAAATTTGCGAAAAAAGTCGAAATTTCCAGAAAAAAAGTCGAAATTTTAAGTTTAAAGTGGAAATTTTGATATTAAGGTAAAAATTTCGGGAAAAAAGTCGAAATTTCGAGTTTTAAATCGAAATTCCGTGATTAAAATCGAAATTATAGGAAAAAGAATCGAAATTTGAAAATAAAGTCGAAATTTCGACCTTATAAAGTGAAAATCTCGAGAAAAAGGTCTAAATTTGAGGAAAAAGTTGAAGTTACTACAAAAAAATTAGATATTTCGAGAACAATCTCGAAATTTCGATATTAGGTCAAAATTTCTAGAAAAAAAGTCAATATTTGAGAAAAAAATCGAAAATTAAGAAAAAGAAGCAAAATTTCAAGAAAAAAGTCAAACTTTTTAGATTAAGGTCGAAATTTCGAGAAAAAAGTCGAAAATTGATAAAAACATGGAAATTTGGAGAAAAAGGTCTAAATTTGAGGAAAAAGTCAAAATTTCTACAAAAAAAGTAGAAATTTTGAGTATAATGTCGAAATTTTGATATTAAGGTCAAAATTTCGAGAAAAAAGTCTATATTTGAGAAAAACGGCGAAATTTCGAGAAAAAATCCGAAGTTCCGAAAGATTTCAAGAAAAAGTTGAAATTTGAGATAAAATTCGAGATTTCGAGAAAAAAGTCGAAATTTCGAAAAAAAAAGTCGAAATTTGCGAAAAAAGTCGAAATTTCGAGAAAAAAAGTCGAAATTTTGAGTTTAAAGTTGAAATTACGAGAAAAATGTCGAAATTTCGATATTAAAGACAAAATTTCAAAAAAAAAGTCAAAATTCCCAAAAAAAAACGAAATTTTATGAAAAAAGTCGAAATTTGAAAAAAAAGTCAAAACTTCGAGAAAAAACTCGAAATTGCGAAATATTTCGAGAAAAAAGTCGAAATTTGAGAAAAAAGTCTAGATTTCGAGAAAAAAGCCAAAATTTGAGAAAAAAAACGAAATTTTAAGAAAAAAGTCGAAATTTGAAAAAACGTCAAAACTTCGAGAAAAAACTCGAAATTTCGAAATATTTTGAGAAAAAAGTCAAAATTTGAGAAAGAAGTCTAGATTTCGAGAAAAAGGTCAAAATTTCGTGGAAAAAAGTTGAAATTTCGAGAAAAAAGTCGCAATTTCGAGAAAAAAGTAGAAATTTTGCGAACAAAGTCGAAATTTCTAGAAAAAAGGTCAAAATTTTAAGTTTAAAGTCGAAATTTCGAGAACAATGTCGAGAAAAAAAACCGAAATTTCGAGTTTTAAATCGAAATTTCGTGATTAAGATCGAAGTTTCGGGAAAAAGAATCGAAATTTGAAAAAAAAGTTGAAATTTCCACCTTATAAGGAGAAAATTTGGAGAAAAAGGTCTAAATTTGAGCAAAAAGTCAAAATTTCTACAAAAAAAGTAGAAATTTTGAGAATAATGTCGAAATGTTGATATTAAGGTCAAAATTTCGAGAAAAAAATCGATATTTGGGAAAAACGGCGAAATTTCGAGAAAAATTCCGAAAAGTTTCGAAAGATTTCAAGAAAAAAATTAAAATTTGAGACAAAATTCGAGATTTAAGAAAAAAGTCGAAATTTCGAGTAAAAAAGTCGAAATTTGAGTTTAAAGTTGAAATTACGAGAAAAATGTTGAAATTTCAATATTAAAGTCAAAATTTCGAGTAAAAAGTCAAAATTGGAGAAAAAAAAACGAAATTTCGAGAAAAAAAGTCGAAATTTGAAAAAAACGTTGACATTTTGAAAGAATTTGGAATATTAAGGAGTAGCGAAATTTTCAACAACAAAAAATCAAAAAATAATCGAAACGTTGCAAATAAAGTCGACATTTTGAAAAATATTAGACATTTAAATTAAAACCAGTCAAAATTATTAAGAATCGAAATTTTCAATAAAAAAATTATAATTTTCCAAAAAAAATTATAAACGAGGATAAAATTTAGAAAAAAGTCGAAAATTTAAAAAGTCAAAAGTCCAGTTTTGAAAAAAATTACATTTTCAGAAGAAGTAAGAATTTTCAAATAGTAAAAATTAAAATAAAAATGTTATAATTAATTTTCAAAAAAAATTACAAAAAAAGATTACATCCAAAAGTCTAAATATTTACGAAAATACGGAAATTTTTAAAATAGTATTCAGCGTCTTTCGGAAAAGTCAATACTTAAAAAAAATAAGGTCGAAATTACAAGAAAAAATCGACAGTCGAAATTTGGAAAAAAATCCAATCTTTCAAAAAACGCAACATTATCAAAAATTTTCATTGTCAAGTTTTCAAAGAAATCTAAAATTTTCGAAAGGTAACGTTCTAAAAATGTCGAAATTTTCAGTCGAAATCTTAAAAATTTTAAAACGCTAAGTAGCACCCCCATTAGTTTTGCCTACGAGCCGCCACTGCTGGAGAGGTTGAAATTTCCAGAAGAAATTTTAGGGACAAAATTTTCAAAAAAAGTAGGAACTTATAACAAATTTCTTTTTATAAAATATCTAGGAAAAATAGAAACTTCATAGCAAAAAAATTAAAATTTTCTTAAATAAATCGAAATATCTAGAAGCAACTCAAAAAATTTTTAGACAAAAAAGTTGAAATTGAGATTTCAGGTAAAAATTCAAGTATTTGCTATTTATTTTTTTTTAGAGAAATATTAAAATGCAAGAAGAGTTTGATTTAGAGGTTATTTTGAAATTTTAATTATTTTCTTAAAATTTTTACAAAAATTAGAAAAAAATATTAAAATAGATTTTAACATCTCGTAACTTCGTAAAAGAAACTTGATATTTCTATAAAAAGAAATCAGAGAAAATTTAAAATCGCTACAAAAATGGTTTAAGGAAAAGTCTTCGGAAAATTTTGAGAAGCGTAAGCGAAATTGGGGGTGCTGCAGTTCCACAGTGCCTATACGCGAGCCGCCACTGCATCCAACGATATAGTGAGTCAAGTGACAAAGACAAAGTTGATTCTGTCTACTTAACTTCCAGTTTGTTTTATCTCTCTGCTGATGACAAATTTGGTTTATAAAATATTTCAAGAGTTTAGCGAACCGCAAAATGGACGGGGGTCAACGGTCAGATCATTTAACCTACCAGCTCTGGATAAATTGATCTGCGACTGACTCATTTTCATGAGAACTGGAACTAGTACTTGTTTTACATCCTTGGAATCATAAAATTAGTTAAATCAGAATTTTTTAATATTTGATGCTATTAATTGTAATCGGGTAACCGGGATCGGGTAATCGGGGAGCGAAAATAAAATTTTCTGTCAAATGTTTAATGTGTCTGAATTCAATTTTTAAATTTAGTTGAATTCATTTTTTTAATTCAGTTTAATTCATTTTTTCAATTCAGTTGAATTCATTTTTTTAATTCAGTTGAATTCAAACCCGATAGCCAAGCTATCATCTTCAGAGAGATACTGATACTGATGAGAGAGGATAACCAAGGACCAATCCGTTACACCAAAATTAAGGGTGATAACATTACCTGGTCAAGACTCGGGTTCAAGTTATAATGAGGTTTCAGTGAATTTAATTTCAGTTAAACGACATCCTTCGGTTTCGTTTTGAGTAACCGCATCATACATGCAGGAAAAAAATTGTGGTCTCGTGCCCCGGCTTATCGGTTTCCTGAAGGTGTCAATTTCTTCGAAGTATCTTCCGTCTATGAGGAACAATGAATCGGCGCTTGATATGAATGAGTCGCACCGAGGATCACCGACGTTGATAAAAGCATCAGCGTCCGCCAATTCTCCAGTCTAGACGCACACACCGCGGTCTTCACATCGCCCCCACGTTCTCGCAAACGCGCCGCGATCATCCACTATTAAGAATAATTCACGAAAAGTCAGTTATTTAATTGATATTAGGTGATCGCAAATAGAAAGTTGAAAAAAAAACGCTGTGCCATCACAAACATCGATGCTTACGAAATCGAAATTTTTGGATTTGCGAAGATAGTAGGATTTTGTTAAATAAAAAACATGGAATATTTTCAGATTGTTTTTGTGATAGTAGCGACGCTGGTTGAATTTATCGCAAGCGCCCCGAGTACCCAAGGGGCTTTGGTAAGTTCATAAAATTTTTAACTTAATTTCTCAATTTGGAACTGCGGTGCATAGATAACGTGAAAATATTGATAAAGACCAAAAATATTGATGAAGACCAAAAATATTGATAAAGACCAAAAATATTGATAAAGACCAAAAATATTGTACTCGTGTGATTAAGATACGTTACGAGTAACATAAAAATATGATTGTAATTGTACTTATATATAACGCTTTTCATAATTGCGAATAGCTAGAAATACGTGATGATGTAGTAGGTTCCTCCTGATAAGTGATAATAAAGATTTGTTTACTTCCCCGCTATCACTACTTATATTATTGGTTATCTATTTTCGATTCGTAATTAGTAATAAATGCGCTAAAAGGTTGATTAGAAAAAACTTGTTGCAAAATAATCAGCGGATTCGTTTTTTTGTTCAAAATAGTCCACTAGTCCACGGAGGCTAACTAGTCCACGTTAACTTATTCTTTAGAGTTACTAGTCTTCAAAAACCATCTACTAATTACAAAATTGGTTCAAAAACATTAAATTTTCCTAAGCAGTGGATGACAACTCTATGCCAATTTGTTTGATTACTTCAGAAGCATCGGAAGCAGCCAAAAGCAATAAAATAAAATGTCTTCGTTCTGGATTCTAAATCGGGTGCTTCAGATTATAGACCAGCACTTGGGTTTTCTCCGTCGGGCCCATTGTGCTGTTTCCATGGAAGCTGGGCGAGACCAAGCACTCAATCTGTTGAGGTGGTTCTTAACCTTTTAATGATAAGTCATTTGACCAAATTTTTGTCTTCCTTTGGACCATCAAATGATCGATAGTGGCATAACAAGGTTAAATCTCGTATGCTAGTAGAATGCAACTAGATTACAAATTCATGCAGCCTTCCAGGCGCGTATAGTGAATCATAGGTAGCTGAACTACCAACAGTTGAAACACTGCCACCTAGCGAAGCGGTTGCTCTCTAGGAAAGTTCCCAGAAGACAAGGATTCTAATATGCACAGACCAATAGGTTTGAACATTTATTAGATTTTTGTCTTCCTTTGGACCATCAAATGATCTATAGTGGCATAATAAGGTTAAATCTCGTATGCAAGTAGAATGCAACTAGATTACAAATTCATGCAGCCCTGCAGGCGCGTATAGTGAATCATAAGTACCTGAACTACCAACAGTTGAAACACTGCCACCTAGCGAAGCGGTTGCTCTCTAGGAAAGTTCCCAGAAGACAAGGATTCTAATATGCACAGACCAATAGGTTTGAACATTCATTAGATTCGAAGTTTGGAAACCAAATACCGGTTTCGATCTTGTTAGATCTTGTCAACTCGAATGCTAACAAATGTTCCGACAAGTAAGTATACCAAACTGACGAGATCTAACAAAATCGAAACCGGTATTTGGTTTCCAAACTTCGAATCTAATAAATGTTCAAACCTATTGATCTGTACATATTAGAAGGTTAAATCTGTTGACACATTAAAGGACTTATATGATGACGATTTCGGAGGTTATTTCCGGTGCTGTTAGTGACCATCATTCCACTAGTTAAGAACCACTGGTGTAGCTCGTGGAAAGCACCGGGGCTTCGAACTGCTATGTTTTTCGTTCCGGTTTTCGGTTTTCGTTCCGGCAAAAAAACTACCTTGGTTCAGTTTTCGGTTTTCGTTCCGACAAAAATAACGGTTTTTTCCGGTTTTCGGTTCAGTTCAGTGACTCATTTTTTGATTTTTAAAATCTTTAAAAATTGATTTTGGAACATAATTTAGAAAATGTGATGTCTTTTTTACTTTAATATTACAACGTTGCCCAAAATTGAAGGAAAATGTTTTATATTTTTCAAGTTTAAAATTTTCATGGTGAAACTCTGAGTTTTTAGTTCAATTTGAGTTCAAATTTCAAGAAAAACCTAAAGTTTATAAAAAACGTAATCGCAATTTCGGGTTTAGATATTTCAAATTTAAACTCGAAATTTTCATAAAAATCCTAAACTATATACCCTAGAGTTAAAAACTTCTAGAATATACGAACTTTGGCGATTAAAATCGAAAAAAAGACCTTTTTCTCTTATAATTTTGGTTCTGTATCGAAGTTTTGACTTTGATTTGCTTTTTCTAATAAAATTGATTTTTACTGTTTCGACTGTGTTTTCTAGAACTATCGATTAAAAAGATCAAGTTAAAAAAATAAACGAAAATAAAACAATTTCACAAAAAAAGAACTTCAAATTTATTTCAAAAAAGAGTTTTCAAATTTTCTACCCTAATTCAGTCTTGACTTTAAACCCAAAACGAAAATTTATCAGTAATATTGTCTTTTTCCACTATAACTTTGTCTTCATGTGGTACATATTTCTAAGCTGCACGTTATCGAATCTATCCTAATAGTCATTTGGTGGTCAAAATTTCAGTGCAGAAGGAAAGTTCATCAGTAGTGTTTTCTTCTTCCACTATAATTTTGCCTTCACCTGGAAAGTTTTTTAAGATGGAGACAATGGATCTTTCTTAATAATCATTTGGTGGTCAAAATTTCAATGAAAAACGAAAGTTCATCAGTAATACTGTCTTTTTCCACTATAATTTTGTCTTCATGCGGTACATCTTTCCAAGCGGCATTTTGTCGAGTCCATCTTTATAATCATCTGGTGGTCAAAATTTTAGTGCAAAAGGAAAGTTCATCAGTAGTGTTTTCTTTTTCCACTAAAATTTTGCCTTCATATAGAACATTTTTTAAGTTGGACACAATGGTTCTATCTTGATAGTCATTTGGTGGTCGAAATTTCAATGAAAAACGAAAGTTCATCAGTAATATTGTCTTTTTCCACTATAATTTTATCTTCATGTGGTACATATTTCTAAGCTGTACTTGATCGAACCCATCTTAATAATCATTTGGTGGTCAAAATTTTAGTACAAAGGGAAAGTTCATCAGTAGTGTTCTCTTTTTCCACTATAATTTTGCCTTTATATGAAATATTTTGTAACCTGGAGACAATGGATCTGTCTTAGTAGTCATTTGGTGGTCAAAATTTCAATGGAAAACGAAAGTTCATCAATAATATTGTCTTTTTCCACTATAATTTTGTCTTCATGTGGTACATATTTCCAAGCTGCATTTTATCGAGTCCATTTTTATAATCATTTGGTAGTCAAAATTTCGGTGCAAAACGAAAGTTCATCAGTAGTGTTTTCTTTTTCCACTAAAATTTTGCCTTCATATAGAACATTTTTTAAGTTGGACACAATGGTTCTATCTTAATAGTTATTTGGTGGTTGAAATTTCAATAAAAAACGAAAGTTCATCAGTAATATTGTCTTTTTCCACTATAATTTTGTCTTCATGTGGTACATATTTCTAAGCTGTACTTGATCGAACCCATCTTAATAATCATTTGGTGGTCAAAATTTTAGTTCAAAGGGAAAGTTCATCAGTAGGGTTTTCTTTTTCCACTATAATTTTGCCTTCATATGAAATATTTTGTAAGCTGGAGACAATGGATCTGTCTTAGTAGTCATTTGGTGGTCAAAATTTCAATGGAAAACGAAAGTTCATCAATAATATTGTCTTTTTCCACTATAATTTTGTCTTCATGTGGTACATATTTCCAAGCTGCATTTTATCGAGTCCATTTTTATAATCATTTGGTGGTCAAAATTTCAGTGCAAAACGAAAGTTCATCAGTAGTGTTTCCCTTTTCCACTAAAATTTTGCCTTCATATGGAACATTTTTTAAGTTGGACACAATGGTTCTATCTTAATAGTTATTTGGTGGTCGAAATTTCAATGAAAAACGAAAGTTCATCAGTAATATTGTCTTTTTCCACTATAATTTTGTCTTCATGTGGTACATATTTCTAAGCTGTACTTGATCGAACCCATCTTAATAATCATTTGGTGGTCAAAATTTTAGTGCAAAGGGAAAGTTCATCAGTAGTGTTTTCTTTTTCCACTATAATTTTGCCTTCATATGAAATATTTTGTAAGCTGGAGACAATGGATCTGTCTTAGTAGTCATTTGGTGGTCAAAGTTTCAATGGAAAACGAAAGTTCATCAGTAATATTGTCTTTTTCCACTATAATTTTGTCTTCACGTGGTACATATTTCCAAGCTGCATTTTATGGAGTCCATTTTTATAATCATTTGGTGAATCACAATTTTGAATACATGGAATTTTCAAAAAAGCTGAAATTTTGAAAAATGTTGAAATTGTAAAAATCGAAATTTTTCAAAAAAGTGCCAAATTTTCTAAAAATTTCCAAATTTTCAAAAAGTCGAAGTTTTCAAAAAATTCGAAATTAAGGAAAAGTGGAATTCGAAAATAGATAGTTTGAAAAAGGTTGAATTCCTCAAAAAAACCAAAATCTTGAAGAAAGTCAAATTTTTAAAAAAGGGGAAATTTTGAATGAAAGTTGAAATTTTCAAAAGTCGAAAGTTAAAAAACTAAATTTTCAAAAAAGTCCAAATTTTAATTTCTAAAATAGGTTTAGATTTACAACAAAAAAAATCAAACATATCAAAAAAAATTCCAAATTTAAAAGTCAAAGCTAGACATTTTTAAAGAGGGCCGAAATTTTTAAAAAGGTTATTGAAACCTTAATCTAAAAATTGATTTTAGATTCTTAAAAGGTCCAAAGCCAACATTTCGAAATTTAAAACTTAAACGATCAAGTCGAAGTTTTCAAAAAATTCGAAATTAAGGAAAAGTGGAATTTGAAAATAGATACTTTGAAAAAAAAATCGAAATCTTAAAAAAAGTCAAATTTTTAAAAAAAGGGAAATTTTGAATGAAAGTTGAAATTTTCAAAAGTCGAAAGTTAAAAAACTAAATTTTCGAAAAAATCCAAATTTTTAATTTTTAAAATAGGTCCAGATTTACAAAAAAAAATCAAACATATCAGAAAAATTTCCAAATTTAAAAGTCAAAGCTAGACATTTTTAAAGAGCCGAAATTATTAAAAAGGTTTCAATTTTTGGATTCTAAAAAGGCTCAGAGCCAACATTTCGAAATTTAAAACTTAAACGATTAAAATTGTTAATGAAAGTTGAAATTATGAAAAGGTCGTAATTTAAAAAAAATGGAGAAATTTTGAAAATGGTCGGGGATTTTAAAAAATGTTTAGATTTTCAATAAAGGTCCAAATTCTTATATACAGAATTTTTTAAAGCTACATTTTCAAAAAACTAAACGTTCAAAAAGTCGAAATATCAAAAAAGAGTCAAATTTCCAAAAAATATAGAGATTTTCAAATATTCATCATTTCTAAAGTCGCCATTTAAAAAAAAAAACAATATTTTCAAAAAATCGAAGTTTTGAAATAAGTCTTAAATTTTTAAAATAAATTCATAATTTTTCAACGAAATCGAGATTTTTACGAACGTCGAAATTCTCAACAAAAACCAAACTTCAAGATCGAAATTTTGAATAGATGGAAATTTTAAAATAGCCGAAATTTTGAAGGAAACTAAAATTGTCATGAAAAACTAAATTTTCAAAAAAATCAGCAATTTTCCAAAAAAGTCAAAATTTTCCAAAAAAGTCAAAATTTTCGAAGAAAAGCTGAATTTTTCAAAAAAGTGCCAAATTTTCTAAAAAGAAAATCGAAATTTTCAAAAATTGGAGTTTTAAAAAAATTGGAAATTAAAAAAAAGTCGAATTTTGAAAATAGGTAGTTTGAAAGAGTCGAATTCTTCACAACAAAACGAAAACTTTAAAAAAAGCTGAAATCTTGAAAAACGGTCACATTTTAATGGAGGGGAATTTTCAAGACTCGAAATTTGGGGATTAGTTTTGAAAAATCGTTTGTCAAAAATTAAGTTTGTTTTCCCTCAAAATTTAGACCTTTTCAAAAATGTTGTTTATTTCCTTGAAATTTGAATACTCTTTCGAGATTCTGAATATAAATATTCAAAATAAAAATTAACATAAAATTTTAAAATTCAAGTTAGCACTTTTGCGTTTGAAATCTATCTTCTGCTAACATTTTGAGCAAAAAATTTGAAATTTTTAATGCAAATGTAACTTTTAAGAATAAAAGCAAAAAGTTCCACAAAAAAGTGTAATTTGAATTATTTCCAAAGTTCAATTTTCTATGAAAAAAATTAAAATTTTAAGATCAACAACAGGTTTTCAATTTTAAAGACGAATTTTGTGAAATTTGTGAAAAAATTTAACATTTTTAAGATAGATTTTTGACCAAAAGTTCAAGTAGCAAAGGGTCGAACTTGGGGACCAAATTTTTGAATTTATACCAGAGGTTTAGCGAAAGCAATTGCAGTAGTGTTGCGAATCCACACTAGTAAACAAATCAGAATATTGGAAATATTTGAAAATAAATGAAATATTGGAAATTTAACAAAAAATAAAAAAACGAATTTCTAACAATTCAAACTTTTATTTTTTTAGTAAGAATTTTATTATTTCGCGAAAAAACAACAAATGTTGGGCAAAATTTTTCTTGTTGCACTTGACGTAATTATTTTTTGGTACAACAGTAAGAATTGCAGCATTTACTGTTTTCTTTGCATTAATTACAATATCTAACCTTGGCAGCCGCAACGCTAACCAATTTTTTCGCGTGTTCTTCCCAGTTTATTGATCTAGCTATAGCTAGGTTATGTAAAATGCTACGTTTGTTAACAATAGATGTTTCAAAGCAGCAAATTGCGATTTATCGATTGCGTAAGCCGTCTATTCTGGTTACGATAGTACGCTAGTTGTAGTTCAAGAACAAACCGAGCTAATGGACCGCTTCGAAAAATGGAAAGTGTAACATAACAAAAATGATAGAAAGTTTCCAATCCGTAGGAAATATGTCCGAGATTTTTTTCCAAATGATCGGACATTATATAAGAAATAAAATTTGGTAATTTCGAGCGAAAGTTATGTAAACAGTCGTGTAGACCGCAACTGATTGAAAAAAGGTCCCAATTTTAAAGCAGCTCTTGGTATCGTTTATTGATCATTTGAGCGAAACCATATTTACATAATGACTTAAACGGCCCCAGAATCGCCGAAGAATTATCAGATTTGTTTCTTCGCGAGATTTCGATTACCCAAATTGATAAGCTAACTTACCATTTGGTTGACCAATCTGGAGTGATGATGGCTTGGTCCAGATTTCAATTTTGCCAAATTTCTTTTATCCACCTAAATAAAAAATGCCAACAGCATTTATCTGAAGATAGATTCATATACATAGATTCCGGAAATAGATACACACACATAGATTCTGGGAATAGATTCATACACATAGATTCTGGAAGTAGATTCACACACATAGATTCTGGTAGTAGATTCACACACATAGATTCTGGTAATAGATTCACACAAATAGATTCTGGAAAGAGATTCACATGCATCAACCATTAGAGTCTTATTAGATTCAGTATTTGCCACTGAGCTGGACTACCAACTATTAATTTGGAACTAGTAGGTTTTGAGATGTTGATTCAATTTACAGTTAAGATTTAGAATTTTGCAATTGAAATATAAAATGGAATAGTATTAAACTCAAAGCCTTTAATTGTCCAGTTTCCAAATTCATCTCCTGTCATGATTTATCTTGAACAAAGACAGCTTTAATCAAAACAACGCGGCAGTGTTGGCAGAATTTGTGACTAAAGCGTGCCATTTGTATAATGATTATCTGTAATTTAAATGTGTGTGGGATCCCAATGTAATGTACGATTTCGATATTTTGCCAACATGTGTACCTTGAATATGTCATCCAAAAGCGTGTAGTTAAAGCAGCACTTCCTCTGACGTTCGAATCAAACCAAGGTGAGTTCCGCTATTTCCGGGTAGGTCATTTTATTAAAACCTTGGTTATTCTCATGCAATGCAATAGCTATTCATTTCGGAGTTCGCTGTTTAACAACACTATTACATTGATTGTCAAACTATTTAACGTTTTAAACATCTACCATTGTTACGATAAACTGGTTGTGTAAGGGTAATATACTATTAATTTGTTGAAACTTGAACTAGTCTTCTGCGAAAATTTTATGATGAATAATCTCTAACATGGTTTTTGATTTTGTTTGGAGCTGATAACATGTTGACCATAAGCTTGACTTGTTTTTATTCCTCATTGGATCGAATGGGATGCGACTATGTGCTAGACCAGAAGTGGTTAAAATTTCAATTTGGTGGAACGAACTGGTCCTTGGTTATCTTCAAAAATTGAAATACAGAATTTGTCTCCTGAAACCAAGAAAGATTAAAAAACACAACACGTTTTGACAACCAAGCTGTCATCTTAAGAGAGAAACTTGGGTGAGAAACTAAAATTAATCAACAATATTTCATTTTTCCACCACAATTTTATCTTCAAACTTGGAAAGATGTACCTAATCGGTTGAATATGATGTTGGGAATTGTTGAGACGTTTGGTTTGAAACTGAATAGTCTTCGAGGTAATTTATTGCAGTCAATCAAAAGCGATCATTCTTAATACTCATCGATGCTTTTAGTGGACAAAATTTTAATAAAAACGGAAAGTTCATCAATCATATTTCCTTTTTCCACGATAGTTTTGCCTTCATATGGAACATTTTTCTGAGCTGGACCTTATCGAATCGTTATGCTGGAGACTCTGAAAACGATCCAGAATCAATTTGAATTTGAATAGTGATCATCTTACGTTTTCAAGTAGAATTATAGAATCAATTCATCTTAATAATCATTTGGTGGTCAAAATGTCAATGGAAAACCAAAGCTCATCAGTAATATTTGCTTTTTCCACGACAATTTTGTCTTCATATGGTACTTGTTTTTAAGCTGCATCATGTTGATGTTTTAGGATAAAACCGATCCATCTTGATGACCATTTGGTGTTCAAAATTTCAATGGAAAAGGAAAGTTCATCAGTAATATTGTCTTTTTCCACTATAATAGTGTCTTCACTTGGTATATTTTGCCAAGTTATACCTTATTGATTGGTTACGCTGGAACACTAGAAACTAATCAGAAGCTTGATCTGAAACTAAGTAGCATATTATCGCCATCGTCTCAGGTATTATATCGACGTCATAACCTTAGATAAAAACGATCCATCTTAATAATCCCGTTTGGTGGTCAAAATTTCAATGGAAAACGTACATTCATCAGTATTATTTAATTTTTCCACCACTATTTTGTCTTCATATGGTACTTATTTTTACGCTGTATCTTGTGGATGTATTCAGATAAAACCAATCCATCTTAATAATCGTTTGGTGATCAAAATATCAATGGAAAAGGAAAGTTCATCAGTAATACTGTCTTTTTCCACTATAATATTGTCTTCACATGGTACATATTGCAAAGTTGTACCACATTGATTGGTTATGCTGATGACACTAGAAAATAATCAGAAGCTTCATCTGAACTAAGTAGCATATCGCCGTTATCATCTCAGGTACAATATCGCCGTCATAACCTTAGATAAAAACGTTCCATCATAATAGCCGTTTGGTGGTCAAAATTTCAATTGAAAACGTAAATTCATCAATAATATTTATTTTTTCCACCACAATTTTGTCTTCATATAGTACTTTTTTTTAAACTAGATCTGGTTGATGTATTCAGATAAAACCAATCCATCTTAATAATCGTTTGGTGGTCAAAATTTCAATGGAAAACGTAAATTCATCAGTAATATTTATTTTTTCCACCATAATGTTGTCTTCATATGGTACTTTTTTTTAAACTGGATCTGGTTGATGTATTCAGATAAAACCAATCCATCTTAATAATCGTTTGGTGGTCAAAATTTCAATGGAAAACGTAAATTCATCAGTAATATTTATTTTTTCCACCATAATGTTGTCTTTATATGGTACTTTTTATTAAATTGGATCTGGTTGATGTATTCAGATAAAACCAATCCATCTTAATAATCGTTTGGTGGTCAAAATTTCAATGGAAAACGTAAATTCATCAGTAATATTTATTTTTTCCACCACAATTTTGTCTTCATATGGTACTTCATTTTAAACTGGATCTTGTTGATGTATTCAGATGAAACCAAACCATCTTAATAATCGTTTGGTGGTCAAAATTTCAATGGAAAAGGAAAGTTCAACAGTAATATTGTCTTCTTCCACTATAATTTTGTCTTCAGATGGTACATTTTGCAAAGTTGTACCCTATTGATTGGTTATGCTGGAGACACTAGAAAATAATCAGAAGCTTAATCTGAAACTAAGTAGCATATCGCCGTTATCGTCTCAGGTACCATATTGACGTCATAACCTTAAATAAAAAGGATCCATCTTAATAAGTGTTTGGTGGTCAAAATGTCCATGGAAATCGTAAATTCAAAGGTAATATTTATTTTTTCCACCACAATTTTGTCTTCATATGGTACTTCTTCCTAAACTGGTTCTTGTTGATGTATTCAGATAAAACTAATCCATCTTAATAATCGTTTGGTGGTCAAAATTTCAATGGAAAACGTAAATTCATCAGTAATATTTATTTTTTCCACCACAATTTTGTCTTCATATGGTACATATTTTTACGCTGTATCTTGTGGATGTATTCAGATAAAAACCAATCCATCTTAATGATTGTTTGGTGGTCAAAATTTCAGTGGAAAAGGAAAGTTCATCAGTAATATTGTCTTTTTCCACTATAATATTGTCTTCACATGGTACATTTTGCAAAGTTGTACTCTATTGATTGGTTATGCTGATGACACTAGAAAATAATCAGAAGCTTCATCTGAAACTAAGTAGCATATCGCCGTTATCGTCTCAGGTAGTGTTGAAATAATCGAACGTTTTTTAGGATCGAATACATTGAATTCGAATACTTTTGAGAATCGAATAAATATTCGAATACAAAGAATCGAATTGTGGGATAATAAAATACCTACTAGAAAAATTGTCTCGGCGGCCTATTCGAGGCTTGTGGTGGCGAGATATGACTTTCGATTTCAGTACTTCCGTACCTATGCCCGTAATTGGTAATTCCCTAATTGAATATATGTAAATTTCTTAATATAAATAAATCTTGAAGCTTTAGAATTCACATATGTATCTTTAACTTTAATTGGATTCGCATATTGACACTCTATTTCCTGATATTGTTAGATTTTATTATTAAAATTGAGAACCAGATTTTAAAAAGTACTTCAGCATTTCGTTATTTAATAACTTTATGAAAAGGATGAAGCAATAAATTAAAAATTAGATACATATTCGAATGCAGGAGTGTGCGAGCAAAATGCGTAACCAACCACCCCGAATAAAAATGATCTCGAATACAATACTCATGCAATAATGCATGTCCTAAGATCTCGAATACAAGAATCGGGTACAGTATTTAACATCGGAGAAGTTAAGAATCGAAGATGTAGTCTCAGGTACAATATCGACGTCATAACCTTAGATAAAAACGTTCCATCCTAATAGCTATTTGGTGGTCAAAATTTCAATGGAAAACGTAAATTTATCAGTAATATTTACGTTTTCCACCACAATTTTGTCTTCATAGGTACTTCTTTTTACGCTGTATCTTGTGGATGTATTCAGATAAAACCGATCCATCTTAATGATTGTTTGGTGATCAAATTTTCAATGGAAAAGGAAAGTTCATCAGTAATATTGTCTTTTTCCACTATAATATTGTCTTCACATGATACATTTTGCCAAGTTATTGATTGGTTATGCTGAAACACTAGAAACTAATCAGAAACCTAATCTGAAACTAAGTAGCATATCATCGTCATCGTCTCAGGTACCATATCGACATCATAACCTTAAATAAAAAGGGTCCATCTTAATGGCCGTTTGGTGGTCAAAATTTCAATGGAAAACGTAAATTCATCAGTAATATTTACTTTTTCCACCACAATTTTGTCTTCATATGGTACTTCTTTATAAACTGGATCTTGTTGATGTATTCAGATAAAAACGATCCATCTTAATAATCGCGTTTGGTGGTCAAAATTTCAATGGAAAACGTAAATTCATCAGTATTATTTACTTTTTCCACCACTATTTTGCCTTCATATGGTACTTATTTTTACGCTGTATCTTGTGTATGTATTCAGATAAAACCAATCCGTCTTAATAATCGTTTGGTGGCCATAATTTCAATGCAAAAGGAAAGTTCATCAGTAATATTTTCTTTTTCCACTATAATATTGTCTTCACATGGTATATTTTGCCAAGTTGAACCTTATTGATTGGTTATGCTGGAGACACTAGAAAATAATCAGAAGCTTTATCTGAAACTAAGTAGCATATCGTCGTCATCGTCACAGGTACCATATCGACGTCATAACCTTAGATAAAAAGGATCCATCTTAATAAGCGTTTGGTGGTCAAAATTTCAATGGAAAAGGAAAGTTCATCAGTAATATTGTCTTTTTCCACTATAATATTGTCTTCGCATGGTACATTTTGCCAAGTTATTGATTGGTTATGCTGGAACACTAGAAACTAATCAGAAACCTAAATCTGAAACTAAGTAGCATATCATCGTCATCGTCTCAGGTACCATATCGACATCATAACCTTAAATAAAAAGGATCCATCTTAATAACCGTTTGGTGGTCAAAATTTCCATGGAAAACGTAAATTCATCAGTAATATCCACTTTTTCCACGATAATTTTGTCTTCATAGGTACTTCTTTTTAAGCTGTATCTTGCTAATGTATTCAGATGAAGTCGATCCATCTTAATAATTGTTTGGTGGTCAAAATTTCAATGGAAAACGTAAATTGATCAGTAATATTTACTTTTTCCACCACCATTTTGTCTTCATGTGGTACTTCTTTTTAAGCTGTATCCTCCTGATGTATTCAGATAAAACCAATCCATCTTAATAATCGTTTGGTGATCAAAACTTTAATGGAAAAGGAAAGTTCATCAGTAATATTGTCTTTTTCCACTATAATATTGTCTTCACATGGTACATTTTGCAAAGTTGTACCTTATTGATTGGTTATGCTGGAACAGTAGAAACTAATCAGAAACCTAATCCGAAACTAAGTAGCATATCGCCGTTATCGCCCCAGGTACCATGTCGACGTCATGACCTTAAATAAAAATGATCCATCTTAATAACCGTTTGGTAGTCAAAATTTCCATGGAAAACATAAATTCATCAGTAATATTTACTTTTTCCATCACAATTTTGTCTTCATATGGTAATTCCTTTTAAACTAGATCTTGTTGATGTATTCAGATAAAACCAATCCTAACAATCTTAATAATCGTTTGGTGATCAAAATTTCAATGGAAAAGGAAAGTTCATCAGTAATATTTTCTTTTTCCACTATAATATTGTCTTCACATGGTACATTTTGCCAAGTTGTACCTTCTTGATTGGTTTTGCTGGAACACTAGAAACAGATCAGAAGCTTCTTCTGAAACTAACAAGGAAAGGTCGCGAAGTGTCCGGCGCCGAGTTTGCTAATTTTTGGATATATTTTAGAGGACCAAAATCTAAGAGACACATGATTTTTTTTATCGTCTGATAAACGGTTTTACCCCTTCAAAGTTGGGGCAAAAAATGCAGATTTTGCTGTTTCTCGCCACCAAAACCCAAATAAAACTAAAATTAATTTTGATGCATAAAATAACATTTATTTTTCAAAATTTAACTGTTATAATGACTATTTTCTTGTTAATTAAAAATTTCATAAGGGGTAATTTATCCCTATCAGGAGGGGTGAAGATAAAAAAAATTTGGAATAACTTTTCCTTCGGTGTATGTAGAAGTAGAGGGATCATAATAACCTCGAAGTTTCCGTTTTTTTAAGTAAGTAGCTCACCCTCCTATAAGGGAAGGGTGGAGGGTAGGGATGAGGGGTCACCGAAAAAATCTTAAAAAATTATTTTTTTAGTTTCTCGTCGAAATACTTCGTTTCAGAAAAAAATAAAACAAAAATCATAAAAATACATCCTATCATATACGTATTCGTGTAAGTGGTGTTTACCCCCCAAAAAATTTTTTTTCGACAAAATCCAAATACAGGTAAAATTAGTTTTGGGGTATAAAATAACATATATTTGTTTCAAAATTTTGTTGCCGTAATTACCATTTTTATGATTAAAAAACTTCTAAATGGGGTAGTTTGCCCCCAAGAGGGGGTGGGAAAATTTTGAACAATTTTTTTCTTTTATTTCTCGTCAAAACAAAACTTTTGGAAAAAGAAACGACTCGAATATCATTTTTGGTATTCGAGAAACAGCAAAATCTGCATTTTTTGCCCCAACTTTGAGGGGGTAAAACTACCCTTAAAACCGTTTATCAGCCGATAAAAAAAAATACGTGTCTTTTACATTTTGGTCCTCTAAAACATATCCAAAAATTAGCAAAATCGGCACCGGACACTTCGCGACCTTTCCTTGTAAGTGGCATATCGTCGTCATCGTCTCAGGTACCATATCGACATCATAATCTTAGATCAAAATTTCAATGGAAAACGTAAATTCATCAGTAATATTTACTTTTTCCATCAGCATTTTGTCTTCATATGGTACTTATTTTTTCGCTGTACCTTGTGGATGTATTCAGATAAAACCAATCCATCTTAATAATCGTTTGGTGGTAAAAATTTCAATGGAAAAGGAAAGTTTATGAGTAATATTGTCTTTTTCCACTATAATATTGTCTTCACATGGTACATATTGCAAAGTTGTACCCTATTGATTGGTTATGCTGATGACATTAGAAATTAATCAGAAGCTTCATCTGAAACTAAGTAGCATATCGCCGTTATCGTCTCAGGTACAATCTCGACGTCATAACCTTAGATAAAAACGTCCAATCGTAATAGCTGTTTGGTGGTCAAAATTTCAATGGAAAACGTAAATTCATCAGTAATATTTACTTTTTCCACCACAATTTTGTCTTCATATGGTACTTCTTTATAAACTGGATCTTGTTGATGTATTCAGATAAAACCAATCCATCTTAATAATCGTTTGGTGGTAAAAATTTCAATGGAAAACTTAAATTCATCAGTAATATTTACTTTTTCCACCACCATTTTGTCTTCATATGGTACTTCTTTATAAACTGGATCTTGTTGATGTATTCAGATAAAACCAATCCATCTTAATAATCGTTTGGTGGTAAAAATTTCAATGGAAAACTTAAATTCATCAGTAATATTTACTTTTTCCACCACCATTTTGTCTTCATGTGGTACTTCTTTTTAAGCTGTATCCTGCTGATGTATTCAGATAAAACCAATCCATCTTAATAATCGTTTGGTGGTCAAAATTTCAATGGAAAAGGAAAGTTCATCAGTAATATTGTCTTTTTCCACTATAATATTGTCTTCACATGGTACATTTTGCCAAGTTGAACCTTAATGATTGGTTATGCTGGAACACTAGAAACTAATCAGAAGCTTCATCTGAAACTAAGTAGCATACTACCTTGATCAAAAAGTTCCCGGAATTTATTCAGAAAATTAAAAATACAAGTTTATTCATTTCAATCTATATTGTCCCCTTCAAAGTAATCCCCATCGACTGCAACACACTTATACCAGCGCTTGATCCAATCCTTGAAACATTTTTTATATTCGGTTTTCGGTATGCCTATCAGTGCTTCCTGCGATTTTTTCATTACTTCCTCTCGGCTGCTGAAGCGCGTTCCCCGTAATGGTTTTTTAATTCGATTGAACAGAAAGAAGTCACAGGGAGCCAAATCAGGTGAATTCGGTGGCTGTTGGATGGTATTTGTTGCATTTTTCGTAAAAAAATTACGTATAATGATGGCGTTGTGCCACGCTGCGTTATCATGGTGCAAAATCCATGAGTTTTCTGCCCACAATTCTGGCCATTAAATCCGTTTTTTACGCAAAATTTAATACAAATTCGTCGTGGCATATTTAAATCCATTTATAAAATTGTAAAAAATCGCCAACACACATAGAGATAGATGCACTCTTGGCTACGTAAGTTTTGCAAATGTCAAGCTATGACGCTAAGATTTGGAGGGAATATCAACAACAGATGTATCAACTTAACAAAAAAAAACCAAACTCGAATCGAAACGATGGGAGCGCTACACTTTTTGATCAAGGTAGTATTATTGTCATCGTCTCAGGTACCATATCGACATCATAATCTTAAATAAAAACGATCTTAATAGCCGTATGGTGGTCAAAATTTCAATGGAAAACGTAAATTCATCAGTAATATTTACTTTTTCCACCACAATTTTGTCTTCATATGGTACTTCTTTTTAAACTGGATATGGTTGATGTATTCAGATAAAACCAATCTATCTTAATAATCGTTTGGTGGTCAAAATTTCAATGGAAAAGGAAAGTTCATCAGTAATATTGTCTTTTTCCACTATAATATTGTCTTCGCATGGTACATTTTGCTAAGTTATTGATTGATTATGCTGAAACACTAGAAACTAATCAGAAACCTAATCTGAAACTAAGTAGCATATCATCGTCACCGTCTCAGGTACCATATCGACGTCATAACCTTAAATAAAAAGGATCCATCTTAATAACTGTTTGGTGGTCAAAATTTCCATGGAAAACGTAAATTTATCAGTAATATTTACGTTTTCCACCACAATTTTGTCTTCATAGGTACTTCTTTTTACGCTGTATCTTGTGGATGTATTCAGATAAAACCGATCCATCTTAATGATCGTTTGGTGATCAAAATTTCAATGGAAAAGGAAAGTTCATCAGTAATATTGTCTTTTTCCACTATAATATTGTCTTCGCATGGTACATTTTGCTAAGTTATTGATTGGTTATGCTGAAATACTAGAAACTAATCAGAAACCTAATCTGAAACTAAGTAGCATATCATCGTCATCGTCTCAGGTACCATATCGACATCATAACCTTAAATAAAAAGGGTCCATCTTAATAGCCGTTTGGTGGTCAAAATTTCAATGGAAAACGTAAATTCATCAGTAATATTTACTTTTTCCACCACAATTTTGTCTTCATATGGTACTTCTTTATAAACTGGATCTTGTTGATGTATTCAGATAAAAACGATCCATCTTAATAATCGCGTTTGGTGGTCAAAATTTCAATGGAAAACGTAAATTCATCAGTATTATTTACTTTTTCCACCACTATTTTGCCTTCATAGGGTACTTATTTTTACGCTGTATCTTGTAGATGTATTCAGATAAAACCAATCCTGCGATCCTTCCGCTAAAACTACCTAGTCTTTGTTTGCGTTTAGGTTAGAGCTAAGAAGCCACGGTCCAACACTACTTTACTATTAATAGTATTATGGCATAAAAGTATACTAAAATATAAAAAAATAGACTAAAACCATTTCTAGAGTCTAACTCTTCTAACATTCTGACAAAGTAATTTAACAAAAGATGATAAAATCACTTGAAAGATATTTCTTTTCTAAAATTTATCTTTGAACTGTTTTCTATAACCTTACTTGTGTATAAAAATGCTTCTAGAAAGTGCTTTATTTAAAAAAATTGTTTGACGTCAACTCGAGAGAAATCTTTTTTTTTTAATTTTTTCAAATTTTGATTAAATTCATAATTTTAATATTTATCTCAAATTTAAAGTTTGCACCAGAACATTTAGAATTTGGATATTCTTTCTCAATTTTGGAAAATTAAGGTTTTTTTTTTAAATTCAAGTTTCCTCTTAGCGTTCAACTCTTTTTCTAACTGGCAACAACTTCAATTCCTACGTTTTTTATTTTGGGCAATTTTGGGAATTATTGTTGCTATCTGAATTTGCAATGTTGAAATGCATTTGATTCTTTCGAATTTCAAAAAAAAAGTTTTTGCCATAAAGTTATTTATCGTTTTTTTAAAGTTTTCCCTTTAATTTCAAAATTTCGAACTTTTTGGAAATTTTCAATTTGAATTAGATTTTTTGTTATATGCGAAGTATGTTAATACTTTTACTATTTATCTCAAAATTCAAAGTTTAAAATCTTGGTATTTACTTCAAACGCACAAATATTTTTTTAAACTTCGATTCTTTCCAGAAACCTGGAAATTTCGCCAAAGTTTTTGTGAAAAAGATATCGAGATTTTGAACTTAATATTGAGTTTTTTGAATTTTGAATTTTAATTTAAAATGTCTAGAAAAATCAACATTTAGAGTGACTAACTCGTTTTGGAAAAAGTTTAATTATGACCATGTTTATACTTAAAAATAACCAGAATTCATTATTAAATATTTCTGAAAATATTAACTTTTATAGAAATTTTGAATTTTCTAACAAAGTAGGATATGTTAATTCCTAACAAATTTACCTGTTAGAACTCGAAGTTGTTAGTTTTTTAAATTCGAAATTTTAAAAATAAGTTGACATTTAGAATTACTCTCTAAATCAGAAGAAAAAAGAAGCTATAATTTTCGAAAAAAAAAGATTTGAAGTCAAAATTTTCTAAAAAAGAATCTCTAATTTCCAAAAGATGAAATTTATTAACAAAAACTAATAACACTCAACATTTTATCTTGAAACAAAACTCAAAAAATGAACTGAGATTTCCTAAAACTTAATTGTTTTCTCAAAATTGCCAGGGGATTTTTTTTATATATTTATAATATAGAAAGAAAGTCAAAATATTGTAAAGAAGTCTGAATTTTGAACCAGTGCTAATGTAAAAATTTTTAAAAATAAACCAAAGTCATTAGGCTCATTTTTTTTTTCAAAATTTCTACTTTAGTTTTGACATTATTAAACTCGTCGTGAACAGTTGTAAACATTTTATAAATCAATTTCTTCCAAAAATATAAATATAAAGTTGAAATGTCGTGATTAAAAGTAAAAATGTCTTAATTAAAGTTGAAATTTGATAATTGAGATTGATTTGATGGAACGGACTGGTCCTTGGTTATCTTCAAAAATTGAAATACAGAACTTGTCCCCTGAACCAAGAAAGATTAAGTTTCTCTCTGAAGATGACAGCTTGGCTGTCGAAACGTGTTAGAGCAACCTTTGTTGTGTTTTTTATTCTTTCTTGGTTTCAGGGGACAAGTTCTGTATTTCAATAATTGAGATAGAAATTTCAATATTTTATTGGAATTTTCACTTGGAAGTCGAATTTTGGAGAAAAAAGTCGAATTTTCAAAATCGTAATCGAAATATAAAGAAATCAACTTCATAACGAAAACTTTCGAATTTTTTTATTATGAAGTTTAAACTTTTTAAAAAAGTCAAAAATTTCGAATTAAGCTGATGGGTTAAAGTTATTGAAAAAATCTGAATTTTCCAATTTAAAAATGCTCAAGTTTTGTGTAAAACACGGAATTTAAAGAAGAATCGACATTTTGGATATTTATTTTAAAGTTCAATGGCCATATTAGAAAAATTATAGAAGAAATTATATATTCAAAATTTTTAAATTCCAAAACTGTAAAACTATTATCACAAAATCCAAGTTTTTCTCAAAGTTTGGTGTTAAATCTCGAAAAATCACTAGTACAAATTTCCAGTTATTCTCAAAATTTGATTTTTTATTTAAATGGGGAGCTTAAGCTTGAAAAACTTGCAAAATTCAATATTTTCTTAATACAATTTAAAACGTAAGATAGAAATTCCAAATAAAAAAAAGAAATTTCAAGAAAAGTTTAAATTTTTCTAGAAACGAAATCTCAGATTTGAAAGTTAAAATCCTAGAGAAAATTCGAATGAATTTAAGGTAAAAATTGCAAGGTTTAGGGAGGAAATTCGAGAATGAACTCGAAATTTTAGAAACTTCTTCATTTGAAAATGTTATACTCTTTCCGAATATCCTGAGTATAATCTAAAACCTATTTTTTTAAATTTCGAATGAGATTTCAAAATAGTTTTTTTGTTAATTGTGAGTTTTGATCGGTTAATGCCTTTTTTTAGAGCATTTTACCTTTTTGGTGCCTTCTTTAGCTTTTCGTTTTTGCCTAATTAAACATTTTGCTCACCTTTTTACCTTGCTTGATTGTGCTTAAAAGCCGTCTATAATAATAAGTATTGGCGCTAAATTTGAAAAAAAAAACATCCTTTCATTTCAGTACGAAAACAAAATGATCCATTAAAAATAGTTTTTAAAAATGTCGACATCTGGAAAGTTCATTTCCATCTAGTGTGAAGCCAAAAAATTTCGGGGAGGGGGCTGCAGCCCCCTAGCTCCCTTTCTGGTTACGGGCCTGGTTTGGTGGTCAAAATTTAAATGGAAAACGTAAATTCATCAGTTATATCCACTTTTTCCACCACAGTTTTGTCTTCATAGGTACTTCTTTTTAAGCTGTATCTTGCTAATGTATGCAGGTGAAGCCGATCCATCTTAATAATCGTTTGGTGGTCAAAGTTTCAATGGAAAAGGAAAGTTCATCAGGAATATTGTCTTTTTTCACTAAAATATTGTCTTCACATGGTACACTTTGCCAAGTTATTGATTGGTTATGCTGGAACACTAGAAACTAATCAGAAACCTAATCTGAAACTACGTAGCATATTATCCTCATCGTCTCAGGTACCATATCGACGTCATAACCTTAAATAAAAAGGGTCCATCTTAATAGCCATTTGGTGGTCAAAATTTCAATGGAAAACGTGAATTCATCAGTAATATTTACTTTTTCCACCACAATTTTGTCTTCATTTGGTACTTCTTTTTAAACTGGATCTTGTTGATGTATTTAGATAAAACCAATCCATCTTAATAATCTTTTGGTGGTCAAAATTTCAATGGAAAAGGAAAGTTCATCAGTAACATTGTCTTTTTCCACTATAATATTGTCATCACATGGTACATATTTCAAAGTTGTACCACATTGATTGGTTATGCTGATGACACTAGAAAATAATCAGAAGCTTGATCTGAAACTAAGTAGCATATTATCGTCATCGTCTCAGGTATCATATCGAAGTCATAACCTTAAATAAAAACGATCCATCCTAGTAGTTGTTTGGTGGTCAAAATTTCAATGGAAAACGTAAATTCATCAGTATTATTTACTTTTTCCACCACCATTTTGTCTTCATATGGGACTTCTTTTTAAGCTGTATCTTGCTAATGTTTTCAGATAAAGCCGATCCATCTTAATAATCGTTTGGTGGTCAAAATTTCAATGGAAAAGGAAAGTTCATCAGTAACATTGTCTTTTTCCACTATAATATTGTCTTCGTATGGTACATTTTGCCAAGTTATTGATTGGTTATGCTGGAACACTAGAAACTAATCAGAAACCTAATCTGAAACTAAGTAGCATATCATCGTCATCGTCTCAGGTACCATATCGACGTCATAACCTTAGATAAAAATGATCCATCTTAATAGCCGTTTGGTGGGCAAAATTTCAATGGAAAACGTAAATTCATCAGTAATATCTTCGTTTTCCACTATAATTTTGTCTACATATTATACAATAATTTTAAAGTTGTAGGTCATTGCTTGCTTGAGTATGTTAAGGGATCGAGGAGCTGAACACAACCATCGCTTCTGTATTCCAAATCTATTTTAACTGAATACACAAAATATGAAAGCGAAGGTTCTGTTCACCTCTTCGATCCTCATGCTAATACTCAAATGTTATTGGTGGTCCAAATTTTGGCAAAAAGCTGACGTTCATCAGTAATATTTTCTTTTTCCCCTATAATTTTATCTTTATAAAGTGGAAATTTCCAAGTTGTACCGCATTGCTTGGACATGGATAACAACTCTAAGAGATGATTAAACACTTCGTTTTAAACAAAACAGCGTTATTCCGCCATCATTATTGGCGTATGCAGACAATATCAATTAATTTAAAAACTCGTAGATATTTTTGGTGGTCAAAATGTTGTTAAATCAAAATTCATTCCAGTAGTAGATTCTTCATGAGGCAAATCAGGTGCCTAAAGGCTCGAGAAGGTCTGGGAGCTGATTACGTTAGTCATTAAAGTTGGGCGTATCACTTTTTTTTAGGCCACAAAGGGGTGCTATACAGTATTTACCTAGGGCTCTGCCAATATTTAATCTGTTTGGTCCTCAGAATCATAGGAGGCTATATATAGGAGTGCTATTTGCTCATAATTTTTTTTTGGGCTTCAAACTGTGTCTATATGTGTCATATTCGAACGGGAATATTAAATAATTAATATCAGTTATTCTGTTTCACTTTGGAGAGCAAATTTCGAATTTGACAAATAATTATATTTGTACAATCAATTTTTTTGGTCCTTGGTTATCTTCAAAAATTGAAATACAGAACTTGTCCCATGAAACCAAAAAAGGTTAAAAAACACAGCAAACGTTGCTCTAAAGCGTTTCGACGGCCAAGTATCTCTTTGAAGATGACAACTTGGTTGTCGAAACGTTGCAACGTTGGTTGTGTTTTTTAATCTTTCTTGGTTTCAGGGGACAAGTTCTGTATTTCGATTTTTGTACAATCATATTCAACTGAATATAATTTGAATTTAAATTGAAACTTCGACGGATTGACATTTGGTTTCTGGGTTAATCCTGTTGGCATTTCGTCACTTTGTACTGAGATTTAGTGTTAACACCAGTCCTGTGTCATTCCATAAGATGTCTTCAGCATCAAGTCTATGTGGGCTGAGATCTAGGGCCATAGAACTTAGGGCTAACACTAGTCTAGTGTCTCTTCACAAGATGTCCTCAGCATTAAGTTTTGCAAACTTTCCTAGCTTGATAGTGGTTCAATTTAGAACCGTGGGTATAAATTAGCTAGATCAAAAATGTCAAAACGAGTAATTTGCTATACTTCTACTGTACCGAAAAATACAAACGACTTACTGAATCCACCACTTTTCCACAACGCTAATTGTACATTTGTTAAGAATGTCAACAATTATTCAACATGATTAGGTCATTAGGAAAACATAAATTACTACAGACGTCAATGATCCACCAAATTTTTATCAATATGAATAATGTAGATTAGGTGATAATGCTTGATCATGAGTCATATTTGTAGTAATCATATTCAATGCATAAATTATTGTACCAAGAAATTAATTCCCCTTGTCCAAATATATTGCCAACCTTCGTTTAATCGCGGTAATCCTAAATCTTCGTCTAGTGATGCTTTTGAATGTTATTTGTATTCCACATCGTTCATGCTACAGACGGACGATAGTAACTGATAATATACCCTAGTTTGGGCATGTTGTTCTATACGTAAATTTACTTAAGGTATGACGATTTTCGTACACCAATTTTTAATCTCGTTCCATTAGTTGTATACTTTTTTATCACATATCACTAAAATTTAGTGAAAATGGTAGTAAAATATTATTTTATTAATGAAAACACATTTTCTATGGTTTTAAAACTTTGGTCCTCGTTACCAAGGGCAATTTTGGTGGAACTGACTGGTCCTTGGTTATTGTCAAAAATTGAAATACAGAACTTGTCCCCTGAAACCAAGAAAGATTAAAAAACACATCAAACGTTGTTCTAGAGCAACGTTTGTTGTGTCTTTTAAAATCGTTCTTGAAATCAGGGGAGAAGTTTTGTATTTCAATTTTTGAAGGTAACCAAGGACCAGTTGCTCTAGAGCAACGTTTGTTGTGTCTTTTAAAATCTTTCTTGAAATCAGGGGAGAAGTTTTGTATTTCAATTTTTGAAGGTAACCAAGGACCAGTTGCTATAGAGCAACGTTTGTTGTGTTTTTTAATCTTTCTTAAAATCAGGGGAAAACTTTTGAAGGTAACCAAGGACCAGTTCGTTCCACCAAAGTCTACGTTCTACAAAAAATAAAATCAAATTCCATTCTAGAAGGCATATTAACCAATTTTACAATTCAATCATGTATGTGCACCTTGAATCTTTGGCAAAAAACAACTTCTGGACAAGTTCTGTATTTCAAGGACAATTTTCCCAGTAAATTACAGCTGAGCCACAATTCAGCACCATTTCTGATTCCTACTCGTGGTGTTTCAAGGGGATTTACCATTTGTGAATGGAATGGAACGCAAAATGCTGAATGTTCCACAAGAAACTGAGAATTTATCGAACCTATCACTGATTTGGGAAGACGATTGGTCCTTCTTTTGGTGGAAATTTAGTTTCTTTCAGTTTTTGACAATATGATTTTTTAATGATGACAAAAACATGCTGAAGGATGTTCTAATGTTCCAAAAGAAAGTGAGAATTTATTGAACTTATCACTGATTTGGGAAGACGATTGGTCTTCTTTTGGTAGAGATTTGGTTGACTTCAGTTTTTGACAATTTAATTTTTTGGTGATCTGTTGAAGACTTCCAGAGTTCACTGATTTGGGAAGACGATTGATCCTTCTTTTGGTGGAAATTTAGTTTCTTTCAATTTTGACAGTTTGATTTTTTAATGATGACAAAAATATGCTGAAGGATGTTCTAATGTTCCATAAGAAAGTGAGAATTTATTGAACTTATCACTGATTTGGGAAGACGATTGGTCTTCTTTTGGTAGAGATTTAGTTGACCTCAGTTTTTGATAATTTAATTTTTTGGTGATCTGTTAAAGACTTCCAGAGTTCATCTTGTTATCTTACTTCTTGTTTCTTACTTCTTGTTATTTCCATTACGATTGGCAGTATTTCCTCTAGCTGGAATTTACGACATGTCTAATGCACAAGCCAATAAGTTTGAACAATTATCTGATTCATAGTTTGGAAACCAAAGACCAGTTTCGATCCTATTAGATCTCGTCAGTTTTTTCATTGTCCATGCAAAACGCTAAGAATTGTCCCTTCCATAGTTTTCTACGGCCGCTGAACGTATTCACCTACTTTGACGCAGCATGCTAGTATCTTCCAGTTTAGATGTTAGAAAAAACTCATCGAGAGTTTTACAACAAACTGGAATATTGTTTAGCATAGTCTGGTGGCCTATTTGAACTCCTGATATTGTAATATTTAAAGAGTTATTATGTTATATTCTTCATTAGAGTTATTATTTATTTTGTTTAGGAAATCTCGTTTAGCTATTTTGGTTATCAAAGAATATTAGTTTTATTTTGCCTCAGATGTTGACTAAATCAACGGACTAAAAGAACAAGCAGCATGTGGTACGCAAATTTTAATAAAATTGTTGCCTGCCAGTAGTAATCCCGTAACAAAACACGTTAGAAGCTATGATGTACTACTGAAATCTCCACCAGCACTGATCGCTGCGCTCTGCGTTGAATTGTTTACACCGGTGTAGGAGAATACAAGGCGCCGCCCATCTATCCCACTATCAGCTCTCAATGTTAAATCTCTTATTAACATTCTCCCTATGGACAATGTTTGACTTTCCTGATGTTTGATGGAACGGACTGGTCTTTGGTTATCTTCAAAAGTTGAAACACAGAACTTGTCCCCTGAAACCAAGAAAAATTAAAAAACACAACAAAGGTTGCTTTAGAGCTACCTTTGTTGTGTTTTTTAATTTTTCTTGGTTTCAGGGGACAAGTTCTGTGTTTCAATTTCCTGATGTGTATACAATCGAAAGATGACGAGTAGATATTATAGAATCAACGGACGTCGCCCTTGTTATTTTCATTACGATTTCCTCTAGCTGGAATTTGCAACATGTCTAATGTACAAACCAATACGTTTGAACAATTATCCGATTCATAGTTTGGAAACCAAAGATCGGTTTCGATCTTATTAAATCTCGTCAGTATGGTATATGCAACCGAAAGCTGACGAGTAGATACCATAGAATCAATGGACGTCGCCCATTTGACTTTTAGCACCGCCACCTATTGCTCCATTTGGATATGTTAACTGACGTCATTGATATCAGTTAACTTGTGCATTTGTGACAAATGTTTATCAAGATGTGTTATGGTATGGCAAATTTACAGTTCATTAGAGTGTTAAAAGATTATCGAATCAAAGCGAAAGCAAATTAGTAACCCTTAGTCATAATGAATCACTTTGATAATGAATAAGACGTTTATAAGTCATTGAAACATGATGTGGCATATTGACAATTGATGTGATATTCTGACAGCTTTATATGCACCGTAGCTGCGATGATACTAGAAAACAGCTCTGATGATGGAACGACGATCGAAGAATTGTGCAAAATGCGAATCCAATTTGAAGGCAAATGATTCCTTAGGTAGTTAACGATCGTAAACTTACTTTTTAAAGAACCACCTCAAGCGCTGTTAGGCTCTTGAATTCAATTCGAAGAAGAGTAATTTATCTGATTAACGGTGACACCTTGACCGAGTTTCTTCAGACTTCAGACACTAGGTCGATGGATGATTGACGCTTAGTCTCTTTCTACATGGTTTGCGAGAGCTGTTGGCTCTAATCCTACCAAGAGCTGTTGGCTCTGATCCTACCAAGAGCTGTTGGCTCTGATCCTACCAAGAGCTGTTGGCTTTGATCTTACCAAGAGCTGTTGGCTCCGATCCTACCAAGAGCAACATTCCTAAAGCATACCAGACAATTGGAGAGAGCAAGTGTCTGTTCAGTCCAAACTGCAACAGTGAGAACTTTTGGAGATTTTCCTGTAGAACTTCTAACCTAAGCAATTCATGTTCAAGCGATGATACAAAATAGAATAAAGCTCTGACGATGGAACAACGGTGGTCGATGGACAACAGAAGAATTCTTCCATCGTCCATCGCGTCGAGAACGGTAATGCAATTTCAAGGCAAATAGGTAGTCAACGATCAAAAACTTACTTTTTTTAAGAACCACCCTAAACACTGTTAGGCTCTTGGATTCAATTCGAAGAAGAACAATTTACCTGATGAACGGTGAGACTTTCACCAAGTTTCTTTAGACTTCAGACACTAGGTGGATGGATGGTTGACGCCTAGTCTCTGTACATGGTTCGCAAGAGTTGCTGGCTCTGATCCTACCAAGAGCAACATTCCTAAAGCATTCCAGATAATCGGAGAGAGCAAGTGTCTGTTCACTCCAAACTGCAACAGTGAGAACTTTTGGCGACTTTCCTGCAGAACTTCTAACCTAAGCAATTCATGTTCAAGCGATGATACAAAATAGAATAAAGCTCTGACGATGGAACGACGGTGGACGATGGACAATAGAAGACTTCTTCCATCGTCCATCGCGTCGGGAACGCGAATGCAATTTCAAGGCAAATAATTCCTTAGGTAGTTAACGATGAAAAACTTACTTTTTTAAAGAACCATCCTAAGCAATGTTAGGCTCTTGGATTCAATTCGAAGAAAAACAATTTACCTGAATAACGGTGAGACTTTGACCGAGTTTCTACAGACTTCAGACACTAGGCTAAGGATGATTGGTTACTAGTCTCTTTTCTACATGGTTCGCAAAAGCTGTTGGCTCTGATCCTACCAAGAGCTATTGCTCTGATTTTACCAAGAGCTGTTGGCTCTGATCCTACCAAGAGCAACATTCCTAAAGCATACCAGACAGTCGGAGAGAGCAAGTGTCTGTTCAGTTCAAACTGCAACAGTGAGAACTTTTGGAGACTTTCCTGAAGAACTTCTAACCTAAGCAATTTATGGTCAAGCGATGATACAAAATAGAATAAAGCTCTGATGATGGAACGACGGTGGACGATGGACAATGAAAGACTTCTTTCATCGTTCATCGCGTCGAGAACTCGAATGCAATTTCAAGGCAAATAATTCCTTAGGCAGTTAACGATCAAAAACTTACTTTTTTAAAGAACCACCCTAAACACTGTTAGGCTCTTGGATTCAATTCGAAGAAGAACAATTTACCTGATGAACGGTGAGACTTTCACCAAGTTTCTTTAGACTTCAGACACTAGGTGGATGGATGGTTGACGCCTAGTCTCTTTACATGGTTCGCAAGAGTTGCTGGCTTTGATCCTACCAAGAGCAACATTCCTAAAGCATACCAGACAATCGGAGAGAGCAAGTGTCTGTTCACTCCAAACTGCAACAGTGAGAACTTTTGGAGACTTTCCTGCAGAACTTCTAACCTAAGCAACTCATGTTCAAGCGATGATACAAAACAGAATAAACCTCTGATGATGGAACGACGGTGGACAATGAACATTAGAAGAATTCTTCCATCGTTTATCGCGTCGAGAACGCGAATGCAATTTCAAAGCAAATAATTCCTCAGGCAGTTAACGATCAAAAACTTACTTTTTTAAAGAACCATCCTAAGCACTGTTAGGCTCTTGGATTCAATTCGAAGAAGAACAATTTACCTGATTAACGATGAAACCTTGACCGAGTTTCTACAGACTTCAGACACTAGGTGGATGGATGGTTGACGCCCAGTCTCTTTACATGGTTCGCAAGAGCAGCTGGCTCTGATCCTACCAAGAGCAACATTCCTAAAGCATACCAGACAATCGGAGAGAGCAAGTGTCTGTTCAGTCCAAACTGCAACAGTGAGAACTTTTGGAGACTTTCCTGCAGAACTTCTAACCCAAGCAATTCATGTTCAAGCGATGATACAAAATAGAATAAAGCTCTGACGATGGAACGACGGTGGACGATGGACAATAGAAGATTCTTTCATCGCTCATGGCGTCGAGAACGCGAATGCAATTTCAAGACAAATAATTCCTTAGGTAGTTAACGATTAGAATACCAGAGAGTCGAAGACATCCAGCTTTTGTTCAGTCCGAACTGGAACTGTAAGAATTTCTATTTTGGAGAGTTTTTCCTGCAGAACTTGTTACCTCCGCAATTCATGGTCAAGCGATGATACAAAACAGAAAAAAGCTCTGACGATGGAACAACGGTGGAAGATGGACAATAGAAGAATTCTTCCATCGTCCATCGTGTCGAGAACGCGAATGCAATTTCAAGGCAAATAATTCCTTTGGTAGTTAACGATTAAAAACTTACTTTTTTTAAGTACCATCCTAAGCAATGTTAGGCTCTTGGATTCAATTCGAAGAAGAGCAATTTACCTGAACACCGGTGAAACTTAGATCAAAAACTTATTTTTTTTAAGAACCATTTTAAGCACCGTTAGGCTCTTGGATTCAATTTCAAGTAGAGCAATTTACCTGAACACCGGTGAAACTTTGACCGAGTTTCTTCAGACTTCAAACACTAGGTGGATGGATGATTGACGCCTTTACATGGTTCGCAAGAGCTGCTGGCTCTGATCCTATCAAGAGTAACATTCTTAAAGCATACCAGAGAGTCGAAGGCATCCAGTTTTTGTTCAGTCCAAACTGGAACAGTGAGAACTTCTATTTTGGAAACTTTTTTCTGTAGAACTTCTAACCTTCGCAATTCATGGTCAAGCGATAATACAGGATAGAATAAAACTGTGATGATGGAACGACGGTGGACGATGGACAATAGAAGAATTCTTCCATCGTCCATCGCGTCGAGAACGCGAATGCAATTTCAAAGCAAATAATTCCTTTTGTAGTTAAGGATCAACAACTTACTTTTACCACCTCAAGCGCTGTTAGGTTCTTGAATTCAAGAAGAGCAATTTATCTGATTAATGGTGAGATCTTGACCGAGTTTCTTTAGACTTCAGGCACTAGGCGGCTAGATGATTGACGACTAGTCTCTTTTCGACAGGGTTCGCTCTGATCCTACCAAGAGCAACATGCTTAAAGCATACCAGACAGTCGAAGACATCCAATTTTTGTTCAAACCAAACTGGTTCATTGAGAATTTCCATTTTGGAGACTTTTTTCTGCAGAACTTCTAACCTCTGCAATTCATGGTCAAGCAGAATTTCCCCCAACTGCAACTTGTCTTCGTTTAAAACTTTAGTTCATCTCCAACTATCTTCTTTGCCTGCCTCCCATTCGTAGTGCTCGAATAATAGGGTTACTCCCATTCCTATTGAGTGGCATTTTCTTCGCCAGTTGCTTCTTCCGCACGTCTAAGTTAAGCAGAGTTTTTCCCAATTGTCCTCGTTTAAAACGGTAATTCATCTCCATCTATCTTCTTTGCCTGTCTCCTATTCGTAGTAGATACTCCAATAATTTGGTTACTCGCATTCCTATTGAGGTGCATTTTCTTCGCCAGTTGCTTCTTCCGCACGTCTAAGTTAAGCAGAATTTTCCCCAGTAATTACAACTTGTTCTCGTTTAAAACGGTAATTCATCTCCACCTCTCTTCTTTGCCTATCTTCTATTCGTAGTGCTCCAATAATATGGTTACACGTTTCCTATTGAGTGGCATTTCCTTCGTCAGTTGCTTCTTCCGCACGTCCAAGTCAAGCAGAGATTTCCCCAATAATTTAGTTTAATTACCATTTTTCGTTAGATGTAGAAAAAAGCAACTGGCGAAAAAATGCCACCCAATAGGAATGCAAGTAACCATATTATTGGAGCACTACGAATAGGAGATAGTCGAAGAAGATAGGTGGATATGAATTAGGGTTTCAAACGAGGACACGTTGTAATTATTGGAGAAAACTCTGCTTGACTTAGACCCGCGGAAGAAGCAACTAGCGAAGAAAATGTCACTCAATAGGAATCGAATTAACTTCGCAAAGATGATGGAGATAATATCTGAACTAATGGGGTTACTCTTTGCGAGGGATTGTACTGAAAAAAGTAATTGGAAAACTGGAAATTCGTTGCAGTTTCGCCTAGTTGATATTGAAAGTAAAGCAAAAAAGAAAATAAATCGAATAACTATATTGTTCCAACGAACGAATATTAAATTGAAAACCAGCACAACCCAAGGGTCCAAGGAAGACGAAAACATTTCGAAATGTGGTGTTGCCCATCAAAAGGTATCCAATTAACACTACTAATAACGCGTAGTGAGTAAAAACAGTAGCAGTGGTCTCATTCGTAGTAATTATGTTAGAAATAATTGCAAATTAGGTGTAATTACGAGATACAAATTCAATCTTATTCGACGAGTTTGATGATAGACCTGCTGATCGGTCAGACTGACCATTTCATTGAAATACATTTCCCTTCGTTAAATTTTTCCTAAACTGCTGGCTACCATTCTGATTTTTGAGTGTATTGTTCCACGAACGAATATTAAATTGAGAACCAGCACAACCCAAGGGTCCAAGGAAGACGAAAACATTTCGAAATGTGGTGATGCCCATCAAAAGGTATCCAATTAACACTACTAATAACGCGTAGTGAGTAAAAACAGTAGCAGTGGTCTCATTCGTAGTAATTATGTTAGAAATAATTGCAAATTAGGTGTAATTACGAGATACAAATTTAATCTTATTGGACGAGTTTGATGGTAGACCCGCTGATCGGTCAGACTGACCATTTCACTGAAATACATTTCCCTTCGTTAAACTTTTCCTAAACTGCTGGTTATCATTCTGATTGATTCAAATTCTCATGTATTGTATTCGCATAGGAATGCAATACATAGCATACATTGTATTCACATAGGAATACAATACATCCCTGTATTGTATTCCTAAGAAAATTCTACCCTACTGAATGCTTTAGATTCTCACAAATTTGACCAAACCAATCAGAAATATACACACATTCGGTCATTTACTGCTTTTACATACATTGGCTGCCTTACACTAATAAAAAAATGTCGAAAACTCTCTGGTATGATGGGTCAAACTACTGCAGACAATGGTCATTGACAGAATTGCTATGGTTTCGATTACTATTCAAAATGCGTCCATACTTTGTGTTTTCGTCCTTGACGGAATATAATAATGCAGGAATTGATATTCTACCATTATCTCGAGTGCTGAACGAATCTTGAAAAATAAAACTTATTTTCGCCACTTCTTTGTGCACCGAAGAAAACAAAAATACGTGGTACCCCTTAATCTTTAATCGATGAGAAACTGTCCAATTAATAACTACCCAAATAATCCTAATATATATAATAATTAATGTAATTCATCCCGACGGTGGACAACATTTAAAATCTATCAACAACCGGCAAAAATATAATTATTTCCGGATTATAGTTATATTGAGTGAATCCATAATTAAGTTAGATTGTCATCACTGACCTTCGTACGATAAACCTTCATATTATTATAAAATATAATCGAGGACTTGTCACGTCAATCATATGAAATACGAGGAAAATTCAACGCGTTTTAATCGAATGCATTCTTTAATTTCCCTCGGACGATTCAATAAGATTCGTCTCTGACAGGTAATCAGATGCGATATTTCGAAACGGCGTATTTTCAACTTTCGAGCGCATTTCCTAGAACAGACAATTAGCAATATAATAGCGAAATTTTAGGCTTTAATTTGCATCGCAAATTTTGAACTATTTATCACAAAAATAACTCGTTTTACGTGTAACTGTTTTCTATGATGCTAATCAATATTCGGCGGTCTACATACACATCCTTGATGTAAAATGTTGTTCTTTACGTTATTGTCGTGTATAATGCGATTATATTGATTTCTGGTGTTTCTTTGTGCGGTATATTATAAAGAAACTGCCGAGTAATTACGACTTAATTTTCAGGAAGTTTGATTGCGCTAGTGAGAGGTTTGTTAATTTTTTTTTTTCAGTTTTTCGGATGCTTTACTTGGCGATACGTTGGCGATAATTAAAATTTTACGATATCGCCTCGTACGTATTACTTCCTCTGTAATATGTAGTAAAGATGGATTTCTTCCTCATTGTCATTCGTTTACTAACGAGGAAGTAATGAACTATCACACTTCAAAACTAATTTCATGCCAGGGTTGCAATTAAGTTGTTTTTTGCCAAAGATTTAACGTGTACGTAAATGATTGAATTGTATAATTGGTTACTATGCCTTCTAGAATGGAATTTGATTTTTTTTTTGTAGAACGTTGATTTTGTCTCCTGAAACCAAAAAAGATTATAAAACTCCACAAAGGTTGCGTTTCGACAGCCAAGCCACCTTCAGAGAACGTTGAAATAAAAAAAATCAAAATTTAAGTTCGTTTTCTAGAAAAATTTCGAAAAAAATTCAAGAAAGAGATCAACTTCGATTTTAACGTTCAAATTCTAATGAATAAAAAATCGATTTGAGATCGAAATTTTCAGATTAAAGCAGTGTTGGATTTAAATGTAAGCTAGACTACCGTAGCTAGACTACCGTAGCTACACTATCGTAGCTACACTACCGTAGCTACACTACCATAGCTTAGGGTCCTCACTCTCTTGGGGGCCCTAGAAACAATATATATGGCACTGACATAATATCTGGAGTTATAAAGGGCCCCATATCCCAAATAGCTTAGGGACTTATCAAGTCTAAATCCAGCTTTGTATTAATGTAAAAATTTCCTAATAAAAGTTTGACGTTTTTATAGAGAACAATCAAAAAGAGCTTCAATTCGAAAGTTAATTTTTTAATACGGTTTCTGAGTAAGCTCTTAGGAAGAAAACTGGACAATAAACGTTGTTTCAGTGACCAGTGTTCTTGGGGGCCACAATAGCTTCAGTGCTGCAGGGATAACCGACCCCATAAGAATAATAAATAATAATAATACCAGTGTTCTTGCACAAAATATTTCAAAATGTCTAAACTTACAACGACTTGGTTATTGTTGATTTACTAAGAAATCTGTGACTATTTTACATTTTCTTACTCATGTTTAAGCATCATTTTATAAATATAGAACACGTATCTAACCAGTTTTGAATATTATACGGTAATACACTAACTGTGAGCATTTAAATTTTTTTCTGTAAGAAACATAAAATATATTTGCATAAAAAAAACCGCAACGTTATACAACGACTACTTAAATTTGAAACAGTCGAAGCCTTAGAGAATTTACATGTTTTTTGTTTAATAATAACTTTTAAGCGGCTTTTGAAACATTTCACATTTTTCGAAACATTGAAATTGATTGATCATTTTTGTAGAAGATGCAAAATAATAAGAAAAGACAATTGAAATCAGCTGACGAATTCCTATACAGTCGACGTCACGTTTCCAATAATACATTAAAATCCGCTTTATTGATTAATTGGATGGCTGCAAAGCCTGCAATTAACTAAGAAGTTGCATGTGTGCCTGACTCATTGCAGTTTTATGATTACTTGATTCAGAAAATGCGAAGTTACTCGCTGGAAACAGGAGGTATTTCGTGCAGAAGATCATCTCCTAAACTGTCACGTATTACATTCATATCTTTTCGTTTTTTTTTTGTAATAATATTGGATGTTTTTCTTTATAATAATATTGGATGTCCAATTGAAAAAGTAATCAAGTTGGCTGTGAAAATTTCTTATATATTTAACGTATGTCCTAAATAGGTTATTATTGATTGACAACTGCGAGGTTTTAATACATTTGAACTACTATCATAAACAGCTAATGAAAAACTCAGTTATTTTGTTTAAGAGTGCGTTTAGATGAGACACTTTATTGCGTTCATTTCTCTCTGACATAACAGTCAACTATCCTGAGAGAAATTATCCGATACTTATCTACAAAGCTGAGAAGAGTTAGCTTTTTTCAGGAGAGTTGACACTTATATCAGAGAGAAAATATATTTTATGTCAGAGAGAAATATACTGAATAAAGTGTCTAGTGTAAACGCACCGTAAGATCACTCGAAAACTTTAAAGTGATGACCTACACAGCTGAGAAGAGATAGCTTTTTTCAGGATAGTTGACCCTTATGTCAGAGAGAAAATATATTTTGTCAGAGAGAAATATACTCAATAATGCGTCCAGTGTAAACGCACCGTAAGATCACTCGAAAACTTTAAAGTGACGACTAACAAGTGACGATCTATACAGCTGAGAAGAGATAGCTTTTTTCAGGATAGTTGTTATGTCAGAGAGAAAATATATTTTATGTCAGAGAGAAATATACTGAATAAAGTATCTAGTGTAAACGCACCGTAAGATCACTCGAAAACTTTAAAGTGACGACCAACTGTTTGGGTTTCTTGTCAATTGAAATCATGATACTTCAAAAAAATAACTTTCTAAAGATTCCTGTCACCTTGGAAAATTCGTATCTTTGCATCAATAAGACATCAAAGCAACACTTGACAGATCAACTAAGTAATCAATAAGTAATCGCATGTATTTTTAGCTACATCCTCTTCTAACAAAAAAAATACATCATACTTTGTGACTTTTTCAATTAAGCACCCGATGTATTAAAATTGTATTAAATTAAGGATAAATTTGTTGGGAATGATTCACCTTTGAAAAAAAAAATAAAAGTTTTACACGAATGTCATAAATTAAATAGATTTATTGCCTTAATAGCTCATAATGTAAGAGTTATGGAAAACATTTGTCTGTTGGAGTATTATTTTGTTATATTGTATTCCTCCCTGGTCGTAGATAATATTAGCAAATAAATAGCGAGATAAATAGAGCGGAAATACTAAAGTGCATTACTCACGTAGTAATATTTCAATTTGTTTTTTCAACAATAGTTATGACGATTATTCTTAAGGTGTCTCCTGTTCTCTAATAATAAGTGGATTTAAGCACAAACTCTGTGAAATTTTTGCTTATTAGATCGAAAATGAATTTCGAATATTAGATTGTTGTATTGCATTGCCCATTTAAGAAAATACAATTAGTCTAAGTGATTTCTTCAAGACTAGCTATTACGATACTCCCGCCTTCATATTTTCGGTTGTGTGCAGAAAATTTGGATTATAAAATCGAAATTTCGAGAAGAATCTTGAAAATGTCTAAAAGGTTCCTCCACATTTCGATTTAAACATCGAAGGTGCCAAATTAAGGCCAATATTTCGACTGTAAAACTTAAATTTTTAGAAGTTTAAAAGAAAAAAATCCGTAAGGGTAAAATATGCACTGATGACATGCAAAAATTTGGATAAAGTCGTGTGGAGAGGCATCAAAGATGTCATCTTTGAACGCTTGTAGGCAACCTTAAATACAATCTTTGCATTATTCATTGCTTCCATTTTTACAATCTTATGGTGCGTTTAAACTAGACACTCTATTTCGTACATTTCTCTTTGACATAAAATATATTTTTTCTCTGACATAAGTGTCAACTATCCTGAGAGAAGCTATCTCCTCACAGCTGTGGAGATAAGTCTTGGATAGTTCCTCTTAGGATAGATAACCTTTCTCTATGGGATAAATAATTAGACATTTTATTTCGTACATTTCTCTCTAACATAAGTGTCAACTATCCTGAGAGAAGCTATCTCCTCTCAACTGTGTATATGGATGGCGCTTATCCAAATGGAACCAACCGTCAAATTAGCATTTTTGAATTATGGTCACCAAAAGATCGACAAATGAATAATTTAATTTCTCTAAAAGATTCAACTCCTAAAGTATCTACAGCGCCATTTATTAGTGAATGGATCAAGAGCCAAACTAACAAGTTGGTTTCTATATTTCTCTAAAAAGAACCAAGTGATAGATTTTATTGGAATAAGTAAACCGCTCATGTCAAGGGGTCCTCTTTAACTATTTAATGTAGAGTTCGTTCTTGTTATACATATTTTTAAACGAGATTTTAATTGTGATAATATGGACAGCAATAGAAAAATAACTTTGCTAGCATTAGAGTGACAAGAAAATATAGCATTTTCTTTTAAAAAAACTGTTGAACTCCATTTGCCTTCTAATACAGAAGAGCTCATTTTATGGTCAGACTCCTGCGGTGATCAAAATAGAAATATCAAAATTGTTTTGATTCTAAAAGTCATACTTTCCGCACATGCAACTTTGAAAAGATTTTTTTTTAATATCTTGTTTGGGGACATACCTTTTTCCTAAATAACACTCATTTTGGCAATATCAACTCAGGGGACACACTGGAAGAGTTAAAAAATATTATTTTAAAATGCCAGAATAAAGAGACATTTGTAGTGACAGAAATGCAAAGCGAGGATTTTTTTCAGATGCGAAGAATTAAAAAGGTAATAATTAATAGAAAATTAGACTCTTTATTCCATACATTTCTCTCTGATGTAAGTGCCAACTATTCTAAGAGAAGCTATCTCCTTTCACTCTCAGGATAGCTGACACTAATGTCAGAGAGAAATATATGGAATAAAGTGTCTAATCTAAACGCAACCTAAGACGTATCGTAGTATTAAAAAACGCCTAATCGACAGCGGGGTTTAAACCTGCGACCTATCAGACCGATGAAGTAAAATATGCCTCCTTAATCAGCTAAACTATACCGACTGATGGCAATAGTATCTCCTTTCAGTTGTGTAGATAGGTCTCGGATAGCTTCTCTCATGATAGTTGACACTTATGTCAGAGAGAAATGTACGGAATAAAATGTCTAATCTAAACGCACCCTTAAAGGCTGAATTTTGAAAAATCTTCTCTTGGTGCTCACCCACGTGTTATGGGGAACACCCGTGTGAATTTTTTTGCTCCTGGATCCACCCGTTTAGACTGCCCGTTGTCTTATCAGTCAATGCTTGGAGATTTATTAAATATCAATGCACTAGAAACCATTCATCACAAAACATCTGTTCATCTTGTGCAATTCCATCATAATTTCTAGTTTATTATGTCAACCTAAATATTATGTATGTGTACATAATCTGTAAATGTTTAAATTGCTTTGTAATTTATCTCGAGTTTATTAATATTGCGACTTAACAATTCTTTTAAAGTTTTACGTTTCAGTAGTCCTCTTGATTGCGAAAAAATATCGCAACATTTTACTTTTTATCTTTACTTGGTACGTTGTAATCCGTTACAGTGGGAAACAATATAAATAAAAATTCACAAGTGAGTTCACTTATTGTCTAACTTTGCAATCTACTATCTGAAATCTTCCCGTTGATAACTAGATGTTTAATTACAGTTTGATTATTTTCCTAGTAATGAAATAAGTATTGTCTTACTGTAGTATGGACATATTGGAAGATTTATATAGAATAGTTTCACTCGAATCGCTGTGGTCACACATTATTTGATCAACTTCCACATGGCCAAAACGTTACGAAAGCAAAAATAGTCGAAAATTCAGAAAATGACGAAAAGAAGCAAACGAATATATTACAAATTTTTTATCGCTTATTTTGGAGACACATGGCAGAATTTTGGAAGAATACACTTCAAAACTCTGCTGTATCCAGAACTATTTCATCCCCCCTTTGTCCCTCATGGTTGCTTTCCTTTCTGTCCCTCATTTTCCGTTCCTCTTTGTCCCTCATTTTCATTCCCTCTCTGTCCCTCAGAAGAGTTCTGAAAGAAAACCCAGGCGTTGAAAAAATGGAAAAATTTGGACTTGCTGCATCCAGAACTATTTCATTCCCTCTCTGTCCCTCATGTTTGCTTTCCTCGCTGTCCCTCATTTTTCTTCCCTCTCTGTCTCTCAATTTTCTTCCCTCTCTGTCCTTCATTTTCCTTCAATCAGAAGAGTTTTGAAAAAATGGAAAAATCTGGACTTGCTGTATCCAGAACTATTTCATTCCCTCTCTGTCCCTCATGTTTGGTTTCCTCTCTGTCCCTTAATTTCCTTTCCTTTCTATCTCTCATTTTCCTTTCCTCTCTGTCCCTCATTTTCTTTCCCTCAGAAGAGTTTTAAAAGAAAACCCAGGCGATAAAAAAATGGAAAAATCTGGACTTGCTGCATCCAGAACTATTTCATTCCCTCTCTGTCCCTTATGTTTGCTTTCCTCTCTGTCCCTCATTTTTCTTTCCTCTCTGTCTTTCATTTTTCTTCCCTCTCTGTCCTTCATTTTCCTTCCCTCAGAAGAGTTTTAAAAAATGGAAAAATCTGGACTTGCTGTATCCAGAACTATTTCATTCCCCCTCTGTCCCTCATGTTTGGTTTCCTCTCTGTCCCTTAATTTTCTTTCCTTTCTATCTCTCATTTTCCTTTCCTCTCTGTCCCTCATTTTCTTTCCCTCAGAAGAGTTTTAAAAGAAAACCCAGGCGATAAAAAAATGGAAAAATCTGGACTTGCTGCATCCAGAACTATTTCATTCCCTCTCTGTCCCTTATGTTTGCTTTCCTCTCTGTCCCTCATTTTTCTTTCCTCTCTGTCTTTCATTTTTCTTCCCTCTCTGTCCTTCATTTTCCTTCCCTCAGAAGAGTTTTAAAAAATGGAAAAATCTGGACTTACTGTATCCAGAACTATTTCATTCCCTCTCTGCCCCTCATGTTTGCTTTCCTTTCTGTTCCTCAATTTCCTTCCCTTTCTATCTCTCATTTTTCTTCCCTCTCTGTCCCTCATTTTCCTTCCCTCAGGAGAGCTCTGAAAGAAAACCCAGGCGATGAAAAAATGAAAAAATCTGGACTTGCTGTATCTAGAACTATTTCATTTCCTCTGTCCCTCATGTTTGCCTTCCTCTCTGTCCCTCATTTTCCTTTCCTTCACCCATTTTCCTTTTTTCTGTCCTTATTTTCCTTCCTTCAGAAGAATTTTGAAAGAAAACCCAGGCGATGAAAAATGGAAAAATCTGGACTTGCTGCAACCAGAACGATTTCATTCCTTCTCTATCCCTCATGTTTGTTTCCCTCTCTGTCCCTCATTTTACTTCGCTCTCTGTCTCTTATTTTTCTGTCCTCTTTGTCCCTCATTTTCCTTCCCTCAGAAGGGCTTTGAAACAAAACCGAGGCGATGAAAAAATGGAAAAATCTGGACTTTCTGTTTGGTGGAACGACTTGTCCTTGGTTATCTTCAAAAATTGAAATACAGAACTTGTCCCCTGAAACCACTTTCTTGGTTTCAGGGGATAAGTTTTGTATTTCAGTTTTTGGACTTTCTGCATCCAGAACTATTTAATTCTCTCTCTGTCCCTCATATTTACTTTTCTCTCTGTCTCTTATATTTCTTCCCTCTCTGTCCCTCATGTTTGCATTCCTCTCTGTCCCTCATTTTCCTTTCCTCTCTGTCCCTCATTTTCCTTCCCTTTCCGTCCTCATTTTCCTTCCCTCAGAAGAATTTTGAAAGAAAACCCAGGCAATGAAAAAATCGAAAAATCTGGACTTGCTGTATCCATAACTATTTCAATCCCTCTCTGTTCCTCATGTTTGCTTTCCTTTCTGTCCCTCAGTTTCCTATCCTTTCTATCTCTCATTTTTCTTCCCTCTCTGTCCCTCATTTTCCTTCCCTCAGGAGAGCTTTGAAAGAAAACCCAGGCGATGAAAAAATGGAAAAATCTGGACTTGCTGCATCCAGAACTATTTCATTCCCTCTCTGTCCCTCATGTTTGCTTTCCTCTCTGTCCCTCATTTTCCTTCCCTCCCTGTCTCTCATTTTTCTTTCCTCTCTGTCCCTTATTTTCCTTCCCTCAGAAGAGTTTTGAAAAAATGGAAAAATCTGGACTTGCTATATCCAGAACTATTTCATTCCCTCTCTGTCCCTCATATTTGCTTTCCTCTCTGTCCCTCAATTTTCTTCCCTTTCTATCTCTCATTTTTCTTCCCTCTCTGTCCCTCATTTTCCTTCTCTCAGAAGAGCTTTGAAACAAAACCCAGGCGATGAAAAAATGGAAAAATCTGGACTTTCTGTTTGGTGGAACGGACTTGTCCTTGGTTATCTTCAAAAATTGAAATACAGAACTTGTCCCCTGAAACCACTTTCTTGATTTCAGGGAACAAGTTTTGTATTTCAATTTTTGGACTTTCTGCATCCAGAACTATTTCATTCTCTCTCTGTCCCTCATGTTTGCGTTCCTCTCTGTCCCTCATTTTTCTTCCCTCTCTGTTTCTCATGTTTGCTTTCCTCTCTGTCCCTCATTTTCTTTTTCTCTCTGTCCCTCAGTTTCCTTCCCTCAGAAGAATTTTTGAAAGAAAACCCAGGCAATGAAAAAAATGCAGAAATCTGGACTTGCTGTAACCACAACTATTTCATTCCCTCTCTGTCCCTCATGTTTGCTTTCCTCTCTGTCCCTCATTTTCCTTCCCTTTCTGTCCCTCATTTTCCTTCCCTCAAAAAAGTTCTAAAAGAAAACCCAGGCGATGAAAAAATGAAAAAATCTGTACTTGCTGTATCCAAAACTCTCTGTCCCTCGTTTTTCTTCCCTCTTTGTCCCTCATTATTGTTTTCCTCTCTGTACCTTATTTTACTTCCCTTTCTGTCCCTCATTAGCCTTTCCTCAGAAGCGTTTTGAAAGAAAACCCAGGCGATGAAAAAATGAAAAAAATCTAGACTTGCTGTATCCAGAACTCTGTCCCCAATTTCCCATCCCTCTTTGTCCCTCATTTTCCTTCCCGCTCTGCCCCTCATTTTCCTTCTCCCAGAAGAATTTTGGAAGAAAACCCAGGCGATGAAAAAATGGAAAAATCAGGACTTGTGGAAGAAGAGTTCGATTTTACGAATCTTGCGAAAGTTGCCCCCAAAGAGCAGTTGCATTAATGCGATTGTTTTGTCATCAGAGAGACAATTATACACGAGTGACAAAAGCTCAAACCAAATACATTGGGAGAATATTCATAGCGAATTCAACGTCCAGACCAGAGACCATCCATACATTGCGTGAGTCGAGGACTCGAAAACGCCTGAAATTTCATTCATCAATTTCGCCCACACACACATACACCAGAAAATTCGAAACTCGTCAATTATTTCCGTTTTTGCTTCTTTCTCCGGTACTGTAATTCGAGTGAAAGGTTATTTTATAACGTTACCGCTTTGAAATTCCATTAGATGAATCAGTTATGAATGAAATCGCCCACTAACGTGCCTTATACAAAAATCTCGATTCTAGGAACTATCATGAGTAAAGAAATTATTGTACCTGTTAGTACTTCAGTTGTGAAAATGATTCACAACTTTTTAATCATAAATTTGCTGCAGCTTAATGAAGGTCAGTGTTGTTTTAGTGTGGTACATTTACATTTCCGTGCTGCTGGACTAGAAATAATTTGCAATATTGATTTAGATGACTAATGCATCTATTTACAAAGATATACTTCTATCGTTTAATGAAACGCGATCACGTGAATGAATTTTGAAAATTTTGACTTTTATTGAAAAATTAGGATTTTAAAAAAATTTCAACTCGTTTTGAAAATGTCGATTTACTTTTAAATATTTCGATTTTTCTCTTGAAAATTTCGAAATTGTCAATTTTTTTCTCAAAATTTTTAGAATTGTATTATTAGAATTTTATTGTCAAAATTTCGACTTTGAAAGTTTTGATTAATTCCGCAGATGAAGTGGCTGGTAAAAGCTAGTGTAAAATTAATGCAAAACAAATGTATAAACTGAGGTACTTCTGTAAATACACATGTCGAACGTTTCTGTTCACCAGAGACTACTGTTCACCATATTTATCTGTTTATTTAACTTGCGAAGTTTACTGATGCAGAAACATGACTCACATGCTTCAGACTAATAAAATAATTAGTGGTTCATCACTGTGCCATCTTCTTATTATCCTTGTCTTCTTGATGTATTGGCGGAAGTTGAAAAAATACATCAACGTTTCAAATGTCAGCATATAAATAAGCATCTGTTTAATACGTCTTATACAGTGCCCCCTATTATAAAGTAAAAAAAAAAATATGCTATTCAGACGCTTTGAAAACTTGATTACTATTATGATTATACTACACGGTGCCCCATGAACAATTTTTGGCTCACTTCAGTGGCCCCAAAAAATGTTCATATTGATTTTGTTAGTTATTCGTGGGCGACAGATTTTTATCAAATTTTCACCAAATATACGATAAGGTTTAAGCTTTTAGACAATCAAGTCAATCACATTTTAGGCAGAGGCTTTCAAAAATATTCGCCAATTTGAGTATTGACAATCAAATCAATCACATTTCATGCAGAGGCTTTCAAAAATATTCGCCAATTTGAGTATTGACAATCAAATCAATCACATTTTATGCTGAGGCTTTCAAAAATATTCGCCAATTTGAGTATTTCGTAAAAAAAAGAATTTGCATAAAAATAGTTCAGTTCTAAATTGGAAAACGTAACATTTTCTGGGTATAACAGTTCTTTACTTTTTTAAATACTCCGATTTTTATCAGTTTTGTGGGAATTTTCTCGATCTCGTAAAGAGTTTTTTTTCGAACTCGTGAGGACCTTTTTTTTCTCAAACTCGTGACGAGCTTTTTTTTCTCGAACTCGTGAGGAGCTTTTTTTTCTCGAATTCGTGAGGAGCTTTTTTACTCGAACTCGTGAGGAGCTTTTTGAAGTGGAAACTTCTTTAGGCGCGTTAATAGGACTAAAACTTGTGGTTTTCGTCATAATCACGCTAATTCTTGTTACCAACGTGCTATAATGTTGACAATGTTTTGCAGCTGCGAGTAAGACGAGTAACAAAACTAAAAAACTGCATGATGGGAAGGGGGGGGGGGGCTTAAACCTCGCTGACATCCAGATGAGTGTTAATAATTTTAATGTACCGGTGAACTTTTAATTGTTGATACTATAATTACTTTGAAAATTAAAAAAACACTGTTCTTTCCTAGAAGTTTTCACTTCTGTCAGTAGTCCGCATGGCTGACTAATTTTTTTTAGTCATCATTCTTTATTCACTTGTCCAGGAAGGAAAAGTTGTCAACCTTACACACAACTGAAACTACTTCAATCGTTAATGATTTATTGCAAAAATTAGAGACGTAAGTTTTGGGTTTTAACAGTCAGTCAAACTAAATACTGTCAATGTTGTCGTTTAGTTATTGAAATCAAATAATAATTTTAAAAAAAGTACAGACATCGTAGAGAGTTATAATATAAAAAATATGTATATTATAATGACAGTGGCAATGAACTTTAATTTATTTGTTTGCTGTGGGCATGAGCATTGAATTGAAGGTAAAATTTTTGGTTCAGTTTTAATAATAATTATACACGCTTGGATTATATTACTATAATTCTTTTAATCTATTTACATATTGACCATAAATTTAACTCTATCATTAGACTACCAAAATTACGAAAATGACTCATAATTGAAATTTAATGGTCAAACTGTTATTAATTATATCCTGCGTTTTTTACACATGAAATAGTTAATTTTGCGACTGGCCACCAAATCTCCTGAATTAAATAACAAACTGGAAACTGGAAAATTGCAATGAAAACATCCATTAATATTCTAGATATGATTTAAATACTCGTTTCTTCCTTTTTACAGAACAGTAACCACAGAATCCAGCTTTTTAAAATGTTTTAATGTGTTACTTTGATTTTTGAACAATTCCCATTGCTACCAAATTAAAAACATTTACTTCCAACTATTTTACCACCTAAACTAGCCAATTAAAAAAAAATTAAACAGTCTTGAAGACTGCCAACAAAAGTGAACACTTCAGTCTAAGAAGTAGCAGTGTCAATCTAGTGTAGTTCGAACCCACGCTCAAACAAGTCAGAATATTGGAAATATTTTAAAATATACGATATCAAACTGACCTAATGCACTTAGAGAAGCTTTTACTTTATAAAATTTGCCCAACTAGAGCATTATTAGTCTGCAAAGAATTCAGAGGCATGTGATAAATGAATACAATTCATTTTTATGCATCGTAGTCATAGTCGCACTAAAGCAAGTCAGAATATTGGAAATATTTTAAAATATACGATGTCAAACTGACCTAATGCACTCAGAGAAGCTTTCACTTCATAAAATTTGTCTAACTCGAGCATTATTAGTCTGCAAAGAATTCAGAGACGTGTGATAAATGAATACAATTCATTTTTATGCATCGATAGTCATAGTCGCACTAAAACAAGTCAGAATATTGGAAATATTTTAAAACAAATGATGTCAAACTGACCTAATGCGTTGAAAGAAGATTTCACTTCAAAAAAGTTATCCAGCTCGAGCATTATTAGTCTGCAAAGAGATTCAGAGGCATGTGATAAATGAATCTAATTCATTTTTATGCGTCGATAGTCATAGTCACACAAAAACGATTAAAGTATATCCTTGCTCATGATAATGATACTTTTCGAACAAAATGGTTCATAAGTCTTTTTTTTTCAGTTATACCTTTCGCAATACGGATACATAAACCATGGTGGGGCAAACAAATCAGCACTCATAGATGAAAGATCATTTAGAAGGGCAATAGAAGATTTCCAAAGTTTCGCAGGAATAGACGTAACAGGTGAGAATTTTTAAACCAAATTATGCTTACATTTGCGCGTGCAAATGTCTAGTCACATATCCAAATATAATTTGAAATTTATCATGTTTTATCGTGTAATTACTCTAACATTGAAGCCCAATTCCAATGCAGGTTAAGGTTGAAAATTGCCAGCATAGAGCATTTAAAATTATGCGACATCAGGATATAATTTATGTCATATTATGACTCGATAATAGTAGCAATTTTTGATTTGAAAAATATATGAGGTTACTGCGAGAGAACACTTATCATTACAACGAAGATTTATTCAAATGTATAACCAAAACAATAACAAACAGTCAAATTTTCTAGAAAAGAATTGGAATTGAAAAAAAAGATCAAATTCTCAGTTTTTTTTTGAATTTTGTATACTTCATTGAAAGCATCATGAAAGCACGAATTAATGTTACAAAAAGTCTGCTTCAAAATGAGAATGTTTAATACTTTAAGTTACATTTTCTTTATTATCTTTGAATCTCCATGTTCAAAGTGAAAATATGGAATTAAATTCGAATTTCCATCTTCTAGGCCAAATGGAATTAAAAATATATTTTTCTGGAAAAGCCTCTAATGCCAAGTAGAATCCTCCATGCAAGTCGAATCTTATTTTTAAAATCAAAGTGTTTTTTCAGGCGAAAGATTATTAGAAAAATGTCAAGGATCAAAAATGAATAAATTTCTAAATTAGTTTTATGAAAAATATTCTAAATTTCTTTTATGGCGTAGATTCTAGATTTTTTTATGGTTTTAAATTTCGAATGGGCTCATTTAAAGCGGTGTAGGAACTTAACCACCTGCAGGCAAGCAAGATTGCTGATGGATAAACCTTGGCAATCAAGGGCTGAAGTACTTCAATGAATAAAAGCACAATAAGCAAAGCACCAGGTCTGCTCACTAGCCACGGGAATTGTATAGAATACCTGGTTAAATTGAAACTGAAAGCGATCGATAATGACTGTGTGGAACTGAAAAGAAAAGATATTGACACATTGTGTGTGCTTGTCCAAACCTTGCAAGATACAGATATAATCTGTCTGGCAAAGAAACATTAAACCAAAAGATCTGGAAGGAATGAGCGTAGGTTAGATGTTGAGCCTGAACCAAACCTTGCTAGGTACAGAGACTCTGAATGACAAAGAAACATTAAAACCAGAAGATCTGGAAGGAATGAGTGTAGTTCAGATGTTGAACTTGGCTGTAAAATCCAGGATATATAATACTGACTGAGACTCGAACAAACTTGTGGAAGTTACAAAGGATTTTGAATCTAGGTGACAGGGCCTATTACGATCCCCACAAAACGAAAAGCCATCAATGTTGACTGTGTTGGACTAAAAAGCAAACAAGTTGACACATTGTGTGTGCTTGTCCAAACCTTGCAAGATACAGATATAATCTCTCTGGCAAAGAACCATTAAACTAAAAGATCTGGAAAGAATAAGTGTAGGTCAGATTTTAAGCCTGAACCAAACCTTACTAGATACAGATATACTCTGACTGACAAAGAAACATTAAAACCAGAAGATCTGGAAGGAATGAGTGTAATTCAGATGTTGAACTTGGGTGTAAAATCCAGGCTATATAATGCTGACTGAGACTCGAACAAACTTGTGGAAGTTACAAAGGATTTTGTATCTAGGTGACAGGGCCTATTACGATCCCCACAAAACGAAAAGCCATCAATGTTGACTGTGTTGGACTGAAAAGGAAACAAGTTGACACATTGTGTGTGCTTGTCCAAACCTTGCAAGATACAGATAAAATCTGTCTGGCAAAGAAACATTAAACCAAAAGATCTGAAAGGAATGAGCGTAGATCAGATGTTGAGCCTGAACCAAACCTTGCTAGATACAGATATACTCTGACTGACAAAGAAACGTTAAAACCAGAAGATCTGGAAGGAATGAGTGTAGTTCAGATGTTGAACTTGACTGTAAAATCCAGGATATATAATGCTGACTGAGACTCGAACAAACTTGTGGAAGCTACAAAGGATTTTGAATCTAGGTGACAGGGCCTATTACGACCTTCACAAACGAAAAGAATTCTTTAATGAAAAAGACTCTAATTTTCGAGATCGTCCAATCCAATTTCGAAATATCGACACTGAAGTTAAATTTGGAAAATTTCTAATCTAAACAAAATTGAATTTTGGTGTCCTTGTTACGGTCTGGATTGTACAGTCAAAATCCTTCTACTGAACGCATCTAGTTTTCTCAGTTTGGATAAAAAATGATACTTTTTTATATTTTAATCTCAAAAGCATCCAAATGAAGTACACATCATTCTGATTATCATGTTATATTCTGATCATCATTATCTTTCACCAAAAAAATATCATTATTCTGATTATCATTCTTGCCTCTATGTTTTAGGAGAACTAGACAAAGATACACTAGAATTTATGAGTCTTCCGAGGTGTGGCGTCAAAGACAAAGTAGGAACTGGAGACAACAGATCGAAAAGATACGCTTTACAAGGTAAATAACGAATTGTTTCTAATGATACGAAAAAAAATTGAACCAGATTGCCAGCAAATCGTCAATAGTTCCGTAAAATTTACACTCATCAGTTTCGCTTCACTGAACTAACAATACGACTCCCATTGATTTAACCAAAGATTCCCCTATAATTTTAAACGCGATTCGTCCAGTAATAAATTCGCGGAAATTACAACTTTTCGACCTTCAGTGGTAACTTCAAAATTAATATAATTTAATGCAGGATGTGCATTCGTCATATTTACTAGAAATTCAAACGTTTGTTTGCACCAATGTTTACGATTTACTAATCACGATATTGCAATAATTGGCTTATTAACGTTAAACGGTTTCGATTGATTTTAGCACGTGCTGGTCAGTTTCACTTTTCGAGGTTCAGTGAAGATTAACTGTAATTAGTCCTTGATCTGTAGAACCCATTGTTCTTGTTGGTCGTTATTTCGCAGGTAGCAGATGGAAAGTTAAAAATCTATCTTACAAAATATCCAAATACCCCCCGAAATTGGAACGAAGGGCAGTCGATAAAACCATACAGAAAGCATTCGATGTTTGGGGCGAATACACCGATCTGACGTTCAGGCCAGCCAGCGGTCGAGTTCATATTGAAATTCGGTTCGAAAGGGGGGAACACGGCGACGGGGATCCGTTCGATGGGCCTGGAGGAACCTTGGCCCACGCTTATTTTCCCGTAAGTATCGCGGATTAGATGCGAACGTGATCTGTCGAGAGAAGAAGGCCACCCTCTTCTCTAGAAAACTTAGAAAAAGGTGATATTTCTGTATCGCGGGTTACACACGAACGTGATTTGTAGAGAGAATAAGGCCACCCTCTTCTCTTTTTTCTCTTTTTCTAAGTTTTCTAGAGAAGGCCACCCTCTTCTCTAGAAAACTTAGAAAAAGGTGACATTTCTGTATCGCGGATTACATACAAACCTGATCTGTAGAGAGAAGAACTCCTTCTTCTCTAGAAAACTTATAAAAAGGTGACATTTCTGTATCGCGGATTACATACGAACGTGATCTGTAGAGAGAATAAGGCCACCCTCTTCTCTTTTTCTCTTTTTCTAAGTTTTCTAGAGAAGGCCACCCTCTTCTCTAGAAAACTTAGAAAAAGGTGACATTTCTGTATCGCGGATTACATACAAACCTGATCTGTAGAAAGAAGAACTTCTTCTCTAGAAAACTTATAAAAAGATGACATTTCTGTATCGCGGATTACATACGAACGTGATCTGTGGAGAGAATAAGGCCACCCTCTTCTCTTTTTTCTCTTTTTCTAAGTTTTCTAGAGAAGGCCACCCTCTTCTCTAGAAAACTTAGAAAAAGGTGACATTTCTGTATCGCTGATTACATACAAACCTGATCAGTAGAGAGAAGAACTCCTTCTCTAGAAAACTTATAAAAAGGTGACATTTCTGTATCGCGGATTACATACGAACGTGATCTGTAGAGAGAATAAGGCCACCCTCTTCTCTTTTTTCTCTTTTTCTAAGTTTTCTAGAGAAGGCCACCCTCTTCTCTAGAAAACTTAGAAAAAGGTGACATTTCTGTATCGCGGATTACGTACAAACCTGATCTGTAGAAAGAAGAACTCCTTCTTCTCTAGAAAACTTATAAAAAGGTGACATTTCTGTATCGCGGATTACATACGAACGTGATCTGTAGAGAGAATAAGGCCACCCTCTTCTCTTTTTTCTAAGTTTTCTAGAGAAGGCCACCCTCTTCTCTAGAAAACTTAGAAAAAGGTGACATTTCTGTATCGCGGATTACATACAAACCTGATCTGTAGAAAGAAGAACTCCTTCTTCTCTAGAAAACTTATCAAAAGGTGACATTTCTGTATCGCGGATTACATACAAACCTGATCTGTAGAAAGAAGAACTTCTTCTCTAGAAAACTTATAAAAAGGTGACATTTCTGTATCGCGGATTACATACGAACGTGATCTGTGGAGGGAATAAGGCCACCCTCTTCTCTTTTTTCTCTTTTTCTAAGTTTTCTAGAGAAGGCCACCCTCTTCTCTAGAAAACTTAGAAAAAGGTGACATTTCCGTATCGCAGATTACATACGAACGTGATTTGTAAAGAGAAGAAGGCCACCCTCTTCTCTACAAAACTTGGAAAAAGATGACATTTCCAAAAGCTCGAAATTTCCAAAAAATGGAAAGGTTACTAAAATATTGAAGTGGATTTTTTACTCGAAGATTCTGTATTAGAAATCTGTATTTAAAAAATAAGTAAATTAGGAAATTTTCTTCCTGTTTGGTAGCAACACTTAAACAAATTTGCTCTTCAGAAAAATACAAGACAACGGGTTTGTTTCTATAGTTGACATAATTTCAGAAATTTGCCCACGAAATAAAATTTCGAAATTGATCTTAGGAAAATCCTGCAAAAAATACGTTTGAAATAAGTCACCTTGAAGGTGAGAATGTTTAATACTTTAGTCACATTTTCTTTGAATCTCCATGTTCAAAGTGAAAATTTGGAATTAAATTCGAATTTCCATCTTCTAGGTCAAATGAAATTAAAAATATATTTTTCTGGAAAAGCCTCTAATGCCAAGTAGAATCCTCCATGCAAGTCGAATCTTATTTTTAAAATTAAAGTGTTTTTTCAGGCGAAAGATTTTCAGAAAAATGTTAAGGATCAAAAATGAATAAGTTTCTAAATTTGTTTTATGAAAAATATTCCAAATTTTTTTTATGACGGAGATTCTAAATTTTTTTATGGTTTTAAATTTCGAATAGGCTCGTTTGAACCGGTGTAGGAACATAACCACCTGCAGGCAAGCAAGACTGCTGATGGATAAACTTTTGCAATCAAGGGCTGAAGTACTTCAATGAATAAAAGATCTTAGAAGATCTTAGCAAAAATACGAAGGTCATTCATTTACCAATGAAATATCGAAGGCGGCTTTCGAGATTATTTAACATTCACTTTTGTTGTTACTTCAATTGTGGTGCATTTTTTTAGGTTTTCGGTGGAGATGCCCATTTCGATGCAACAGAAAGTTGGTCAATAGACAGCTATCGCGGCACAAATCTTTTTCAAGTAGCAGCCCACGAATTTGGGCATTCGCTTGGTCTTAGTCACTCTGATGTTAGGGAGGCCCTAATGGCGCCTTTCTACAGAGGATATGATCCCATCTTCACCTTGCACGAGGACGACATTGATGCTATTCAAGCTTTATACGGGAAGAAGACGAGACATGGAAGTGATGACGATGATGACTATGATGAATCGAAGCATACCCCGAAGAAAGAACCAGCTCCTAAACCAGTCGGCAAATCAGATGATCTTTGCAGAGATCCCAAAATAGACACGATCTTTACCAGTCCTGAGGGTAATACATACGTTTTTAAAGGAGATAGATATTGGAAATTGACCGAGGATAGTATCGCGTATGGGTATCCTAAATATATAAGTCAAGGGTGGCCTGGACTTCCAGGGAATATCGACGCGGCTTTCAGTTATAAAAATGGGAAAACTTACTTCTTCAAAGGCAGCAAATACTGGAGATACAAAGGAAGGAAAGTTGATGGGGCTTATCCCAAGGAAATTTCGGAAGGATTCACTGGCATTCCTAACAATTTGGACGCTGCTCTAGTCTGGAGCGGAAATGGTAAGTTATTCCCTCAGTTTGGCCGAGGTATTTTGCTATCAAGCTCCTACTTACTTTGCGCCTGATGATATGACTGCTTTAGACCGTCGTTTGTCAACTTGTGGATGGCCTGGGGGTCCAAAAATAAGACCTGCTACAAAAAATCGTTTTATCAAATGTAACATGATTATATTGTCGGTTAATAACAAGTTAAGTTGTTTGAAATTATTTTGGTTTTGAAGGGGGGGGGGGATCGTGACGCCAAAAACGTCCTTTTTTAACTATTTGGGGGATTCTCGCAACAAAAAAAGGGATTAAGGGTGGATTTAGACAAAACAAACCATGATGCAAATAAGAAACGATCAGGACTTTAAATTGAGAACAATTAATGCCCAACCAATAGTCTTAACATTCACCAGATCTAGAGTTTGAGAACCAAAGATCAGTTTTGATCCATTACTACACATTTTAGTTCATAGACACGGTTACACTTTTGCAGTCTAGGTTACATTTTCTTTGCTGAACTTTCTTATTTCTACCACACTAGAATACTATTCTCATGTTTGGAGTTCAGCCCATTTACGGTTAATGAGGGGTGCCTCAGGGGTCTGTTCTGTCTCCTACTCTATTTATGTTACACATAAATGATCTCTTAGTTTTAACTTCCAATCCTATATACAGCTACGCAGTTGATAGTAATCTTGTGTCATCATTTTTCTCCGACAAACCATTATCTATCGCTGCTTCAGATCGATGGCATCTCATCCAAGACATTTGCGATTAACGCGGGGGTGCCTCAGGGGTCTGTTCTGTCTCCTACTCTATTTCTGTTTCACATAAACGATCTCTTAGCTTCAACTTCCAATCCTATATACAGCTACGCAGTTAATAGTAACCTTGTGTCATCATTTTTCTCCGACAAACCATTATCTATCGCTGCTTCAGATCGATTAAGGGAACAGCAGAGATCCGACATTAATCGGGATCTCAAGATTATTCTGGAATGCAAAGCACATTTTAGCTCTTTTGGATTCAGTTCAAAGAAGAACGATTCCCCTAATTGATGACGAGAGTTTGATCTATTCTCTCGAAACTTTAGAGCACAGGCGGATGGTTGGTGACTTTTCTACAAGTACTATCATAGAAGATGCTCGCTGAAACTAATAGGATTGCTCCTCCCAAGGGCAAGATTCTTGAGGCATACAAGACAGTCGGAGACAGCAAATTCCTGTGCGGTCCAGTTTGATAAAGTGAGGACTTCTGTCTACGGATACTTTTTTTCTATAGAGCTTCCAAGCTACAGTACTATCATGGAAGATGTTCGTAGGGACTAGGATTGGTCCCCCCAAGAACAAGATTCTTGAGACGTACTAGACAGTCGGAGACAGCAAATTCCTGTGCGGTCCAGCTTGACAGAGTGAGGACTTCTGTCTACGGATGCTCTTTTTTTATAGAACTTCCAAGCTACAAGTACTCTCATGGAAGATGCTCGCAGGAACTAATAGGATTGATCCCCCAAGGACAAGATTCTTGAGGCATACAAGACAGTCGGAGACAGCAAATTCCTGTGCGGTCTAGCTTGACACAGTGAGAACTTCCGTCTACGAAGACTCTTTTTTCTATAGAACTTCCAAGCTACTTGTTACCGAAAGGAATTTTTCCCAAAAACTACAACTTAGCATTGTTTAAGAAGGCGGTTCATCTATCCTTGTTTCCGCATCCACTCGCAGTGCCTTGAAGGCATAATGGGGCTACCCTTTGCGAGTGAATTAAATTTTAAAAAAACACTACATGAATCAAGTGTCTCCCCAAGTGACGTGTAGTAATGGATCTAAACTGATCTTAGGTACTCAAATTTTGGATCTGATAAATATTACAACTATTGGTTGTGCATTAAGAGTTCTCCATTCTCGCTTCAAGTGACTGGAGGATAATGAATCCTAAAATAAGTCACTTATTATCCTCCAGTCACTAAATCCTCCCTAAGTAACTGCAGGATAATGAATCCTAAAATAAGTCACTTACTATCCTCTAGTCACTAAATCCTCCCCAAGTAACTGGAGGATAATGAATCCTAAAATAAGTCACTTATCCTCCAGTCCCTAAATCTTCCCCAAGTAACGGACGCTAATGAATCCTAAAATAAGTGACTTATCATCCTTCAGTCAGTAAATCCTCCCCAAGTAATTGAAAGATAATGAATCCTAAAATAAGTCACTTATTATCCTCCAGTTACTAAATCCTCCCCAAGTAACTGGAGGATAATGAATCTTAAAATAAGTCACTTATTATTCTCCAGACACTAAATCCTCCCGAAGTAACTTGAGGATAATGAATCCTAAAATAAGTGAATTATTATCCTTCAGTCACTAAATCCTCCCCAAGCAACGGAGGCTAATGAATCCTAAAATAAGTGACTTATTATCTATGCTTCAGTCACTAAATCCTCCCCAAGAAACTGGAAGATAATGACTCCTAAAATAAGTCACTTATTATCCTAAAATAAGTCACTTATCCTCCAGTCACTAAATCTTCCCCAAGTAACGGAGGCTAATGAATCCTAAAATAAGTGACTTATTATCTATCCTTCAGTCACTAAATCCTCCCCAAGAAACTGGAAGATAATGACTCCTAAAATAAGTCACTTATTATCCTCAAATAAGTCACTTATCCTCCAGTCACTAAATCTTTCCCAAGAAACGGAGAATAATGAATCCTAAAATAAGTGACTTATTATCCTTCAGTCACTAAATCCTCCCTAAGTAACTGGAGGATAATGAATCCTAAAATAAGTCACTTATTATCCTCCAGTTACTAAATCCTCCCGAAGTAACTGGAGGATAATGAATCCTAAAATAAGCCACTTATTATTCTCTAGACACTAAATCCTCCCGAAGTAACTTGAGGATAATGAATCTTAAAAAAGTGACTTATTATGCTTCAGTCACTAAATCCTCCCCAAGTAACTGGAGGATAATGAATCCTAAAATAAGTCACTTATTATCCTCCAGTTACTAAATCCTCCCCTAGTAACTGGGGAATAATGAATCCTAAAATAAGTGACTTATTATCCTTCAGTCATTAAATCCTCCCCAAGTAATTGGAAGATAATGAATCCTAAAATAAGTCAATTATTATTCTCTAGACATAAATCCTCTCGAAGTAACTTATTATCTATCCTTCAGTCAGTAAATCCTTCCCAAGAAACTGGAAGATAATGACTTCTAAAATAAGTCACTTATTATCCTAAAATAAGTCACTTACCCTCCAGTCACTAAATCTTCCCCAAGTAACGGAGAATAATGAATCCTAAAATAAGTGACTTATTATCTTTCAGTCACTAAATCCTCTCCAAGTAACTGGAGGATAATGAATCCTAAAATAAGTCACTTATTATCCTCCAGTTACTAAATCCTCCCCTAGTAACTGCGGAATAATGAATCCTAAAATAAGTGACTTATTATCCTTCAGTCATTAAATCCTCCCCAAGTAATTGGAGGATAATGAATCCTAAAATAACTCACTTCTTATCCTTCAGTTACTAAATCCTCCCCAAGTAACTGGAGGATAATGAATCCTAAAATAAGTCACTTATCCTCAAGTCACTAAATCTTCCCCAAAGTAACGGAGGCTAATGAATCCTAAAATAAGTGACTTATTATCTATCCTTCAGTTACTAAATCCTCCCCAAGAAACTGGAAGATAATGACTTCTAAAATAAGTCACTTATTATCCTAAAATAAGTCACTTATCCTCCAGTCACTAAATCTTCCCCAAGTAACGGAGAATAATGAATCCTAAAATAAGTGACTTATTATTCTTCAGTCACTAAATCCTCCCCAAGTAACTGGAGGATAATGAATCCCAAAATAAGTCACTTATTATCCTCCAGTTACTAAATTTTCCCCAAGTAACTGGAGGATAATGAATTCTAAAAGAAGTCACTTATCCTCCAGTCACTAAATCTTCCTCAAATAACGGAGGTTAATGAATCCTAAAATAAGTCGCGAATAAATTCACCTCCAGTCACAGGGGATTTATAATTCAAAATGTCCAAACGCTCCAATCCAGAACCCAATCAGTAATCAATGATATTTCTGTTCAAGGTAAAATCTACTTTTACAAAGGGTCCAAATTCTGGAGGTTCGATCCGACGCAAAGACCCCCAGTAAAGAACACATACCCGAAGCCTATCTCCAATTGGGAAGGAGTTCCAGATGATATGGATGCGGCCTTCCAATGGACGAACGGTTACACATATTTCTTCAAAGATAACGCTTATTACAGATTCAATGATAGAGCTTTCGCCGTGGATAGGGCTTCGCCCGCTTTCCCGAGAGCATCTACGTATTGGTGGTTTGGATGCTCTGATGCTCCTGAAGGGACCATCGGTAGGCGCAGATATGGTCAACTGAATGATGGAGAGGGCAGCGATGACGAAACGAAAGATACAGGTGCGTTGTTAATTCGCATAATTTGGCCATTTGTTGCAAGGGTCGTTTACAGATTTTGTTGGTAATCGTAAGAGGCGTTTCGTTTTTAATTTTCAGTTTGCATTTGTTACGCTTTAAGCGCCACTTTTAGTTTTTTTTTTATTATGATTACCAACAATTTCGCTTTTATTAAGCAGTGATTTCCTATAAAATAATATTAATAATAATAATAAATATTAATAAGAATAGTAAATATTAATAATAATAGTAAATATTATTAATAACAATTTAATCGATTTTAAATTACATACTATTAAAAAACGATTTTTGCAATAACACACTAACAGAAAAAAAGCTATTTTTAGCTTTTACCTTTTAATAACTGAGCTGAACTGCAAAAAATCGCTCTCTCCATCAAGTATGTATTGAACCATTTCATTTTTATTGTTAGCATGTCAAATTATTCCTTACAACTTACTAACCACACAAAATTGGCTGCACGAATAGTGACTAACTGCAATAACATCGCATGATAAAGCATTTTAAGTTGTACATTTTAGCGATTATCAAAAATGGTTTCACTAGAGGTCCTCTTGGTCCTAAAAGCAAAATAAGCTCTTAAAATTGTAGACCAAAAATGATCATGTGTAACAGTAACACCAACGACCTTAAAAAAAATTGTCACCATTTTCAGTGGCGGCTCGTAGCTAAAACTAATGGGGTGCTGCGACAATATTTAGTGTTTTAAAATTTTTAAGATTTCGACTGATAATTTCAACATTTTCAAAACGTTACTTTTCGAAAACTTTAGATTTCCTGACAACGAAAACTTCTGATAATGTCGCGTTTTTTGAAAGGTTGGATTTTTTTCCAAATTTCTACTGTATTGCAAAATTTAATTTTTACCATTTGAAAATTCGTACTTTTTCTGAAAATGTAAATTTTTTCAACTTTTTAAATTTTCGACTTTCTTCTAAATTTCATTTTTGTTTATAATTTTTTTGGAAAATTATTATTTTTTTTATTGAAAATTTCGATTCTTAATAATTTCGACTGGTTTTTATTAAAATGTCAATTGTTTTTGCAAAATTTCGATTATTTGTTTGATTTTTTGGTGTTAAAAATTTCGCTACTTCTTAATTGTCGAAATTCTTTCAAAATTTTTTGAAAATTTTAGGAAATGTTTGACATTTTTTCAAAATCTTAATTTTAACTTTAAAAATATGTTTCACTTTGATTCAAAATTTTGACTACCAAAAATTTAAACTTTTTCCAAAATTTTAACTTCTCAATATTTCGACTTTTAAAAACCTCGATCTATCTGATAATTTTCACTTGTTTTCAATATTTTGATTTTAATTTTTATTGAAAAGTTGAGTGCAAAATTTTGATTTTAATTTTTATTGAAAAGTTGAGTGCAAATTTCTTAACTATTTAAAATTTAAACTTTTTTAAAATTTCGAATTATTTTGTAAATTTGATAAAAGTTCTTAAATTCGTTGCAAATTATGATATTTTTTTAATTTCGACTATAAATGTCGACCTTTTCTTTTTAAAAATTTCTTATTTTCCAAAATTTTGACTTTTTTTGAACATTTGAAAGATTTTGAAAATTTTTGCCTTGTCAACAAATTTTGACTTTCTTTATTGGAAATTTTAACGCTGTCATAAAACTGCACTTCTTTGAAATTTTCGACTTTTTATTTTTTTTGAAAATTCAGGCCTTTTTCAAATGTTGGAATTTTTCAAAATTTAAGTTATTTTTCAAAATTTAAAATTTTTGGAAAACTTGAAAATTTTTAATATTTTTTTAATTTCAACTATTTTCAAAATTTTGACATTTTTTTGCAAACTGTCGATTCTTTATTTGAAAATTGGGATATTTTTTTAAGTCAGACATTTCTTAAAACCTTTTATTGAAATTTTCGACTAATATTTCGTAAATTTCGACTCTATTTCAAAACTTCCACTTTTTTTTCAAAAGTTTCGACTCTTTAAAAACCTGACTTTTTTTTTGAAAAGTTTAAACTGTTTTAAAAATTTATTTATACATTTTTTTAAACATTTCCAATTAAATCTTCGACTTAAAAGAAAAGATTCTTTTTAAACTTGAAGTATTGAAAATTTCGACTTTTTTCAAAATTTTATCTTTTCAAAACTTCAACTTTTTTGATAATTACGAATTATTCGATAATTTTGAGTTTTCTCCAATATTCAAAAAATTCAGCTCTTTTGAAAATTTAATTAAAAACTCTGCAATTTATTTTAAATGTCGATATTTTTCCAAAAATTCGTCTTTTATTCACGTTCCCAAAATTATTGAAAATGTCGACCATTTTAAAAATTGAATTTTTTTTTTAAAACTTCGACTTTTCTAATAATTTTAGCTTCATTTTTTAAAAGTGGTAATGTTTTTCTTTTTAAATTTACATTTTTTGAAACAAATTTCGACATAAAACTCGAATTAAAAAAAATTAATAATAAAAATTTCTATTTTTAAAATTGAGCACAAAAAAGGTTGAAATTTACAAGGTTCCTTGTTTCTTGAAATTTCAATATTTTTCGCAAAGTTTTCTTATTTTTATGCAGATTTGAAGTTTATTTTCCCTAAACTTATACTTAATAATTTTCCCTAAACTTATACTTAATAATTTTCAGATTCTTATTAAAATTACAAAATAAAATGAACTTTAAAATGTTAAAATTTCGTTAGAAAACTTTTAAATTTTCAAAATAAATTAGAGAGAAATTAAAATGTTTACAAGAAAACATATTTTAAAGACAAAATATCCATCGAAATTTCAAAAAAATTCTTTGTATAAAATGTTTAGAAAAAAACACAAATTGCATAGGGAAAAAAATCAAAATTTCTTAGAGAAAAAAATCGAAATTTGAAAAAAGTTTGAAGTATCTTTACAAAAAAGTCGAAATTTTTTGTTTTTCCCAAAATGTTGAAATTTTTATAGAGCTTTTATGGTTTTTTCCAAACATTTTTTGTCAAAACTACAAAATAAAATGAACTTTAAATTATCAAAGTGTCGTGAAAAAACTTGACATTTTTAGAGCAAATTAGAGGAATTTTGATGGAACGGACTGGTCTTTGGTTATCTTCAAAAATTGAAACACAGAACTTGTCCCCTGAAACCAAGAAAAATTAAAAAACTAAAAAACACAACAAAGGTTGCTCTAACGCGTTTTGACAGCCAAGCTGTCATCTTCTCTCTGAAGATGACAGCTTGGCTGTCGAAACGCGTTAGAGCAACCTTTGTTGTGTTTTTTAATTTTTCTTGGTTTCAGGGGACAAGTTTTGTGTTTCAAATTAGAGGAACACAAAAAAAAAATCTGGAGAAGTTGGAATTTCTAGAAGAAATTTTGAGAACAACACTTTCAGGAAAAATGGAAATTTGGAGAAAATTTCTTTATATAAAATATTTAGGAAAAATGGAAACTTTGCAGAAAAAATCAAATTTTTCTAAAAAAATCGAAATATTTGAAAAAACTCAAAATTTTTATACAAAATGGGATTTGGGGAAAAATTCAAAGATACCGTATTAACTTATTTTTTAGAGAAACAGTAAAATGCGAGATGAGTTGGATTTAGATTTTTTCTTGAAATTGTAATTATTTTCTCAAAATGTTGACATTTTCAAAGAAATTTGAGTTTGTTACTTAATATTTTAATTCCTGCGTAAAATATTGATTTCTTCCTCATTACTTTTACAAAAATTAGTTTTTAAAAATGTGATTTCGATCAAAACTAAAAATAAAATAGGTTTTTAAATATTTTTTTCAATTTATTTAACATTTCTTCGGCCCAGTTTGAAAATATTTAAATTTTTATGGTTTGTTGACAATTTTCTAAACAGTTTTTGAAATGCGACTACATGATATTTAAATTTATTGAAAACGTCACTTCATGACAGTTCACAAATTAAGACGTTATTTTATTTTACATAGAATAGGAATAATGAGAAATAGGAGACCAAAAATTAGATATGGAAAAAATGAAAATTTTGTTTTTTTGATAAATTAGGAAAATATAAAAAAATACATACGAGTTGTAGAACTGGACATCGATGTTTCGCTCTCATTTGAGCTCGTCAGCAGTGCATAACATGGAAAGGGAAAAATGAGGAAGAAATACTTAAAATTAAAATTTTTTTTTAAAATATAAACAAGAAAAATATAGAAATTTTAACATGAATAGACGTTTCATCATCAATTTGTGTGTTAAAAATTTACTGTGTTAAAATTTAAATATTTGAAGCCCGATCCACAAAAAACAACTACTCCGAGGGCTAATACCCCTTCCGGCATTGAAAATTGTCAACAAACCATAAAAATTTAAATATTTTCAAACTGGGCCGAAGACATGTTAAATAAATTGAAAAAAACATAATATTTCCGGTCAATAAGGGTCTACCATGAAGAATAAGGGTTTTAAATGTCGTAACTTCGTGAAAGAAACCTAAAATTTCTATAAAGAGAAATCAGAGAAAATTTAAAATTTCTACAACAATTTGTGTAACGAAAAGTGTTCAGAAAATTTTGAGAAGAAAACTCGTAAGAGAACTTGGGGGTGCTGCAGTTCCACAATGCCTATACGCCAGCCGCCACTGATCAGTTTACACTGCATACATCTTCAGAGCTGCAGCCGCAGAACTAGAGAAAATGCTGTAAGCTACAATGGTGGTAAATTTCAAAAATTTGAAGGGGCAGCAAAAGCTATCTGTTTGAAGAAAGAACTTTGTTTCTTTTCGAACCATTAATCATCATTTTTGTATGCAGTTTTATTGGCTTTTTCTTCGCCGGTCACTCCTTCTATTAAGGAATGGCAATCTATTTTAGATTCCTTAATAGAAGGTACTGAAATTTAGGATTGTGAAAGGAGTGACCGGCGAAGAAAAAGCCAATAAAACTGCATACAAACATGAATACTTCGCAAATAAATTACAGAGAATATATTAATCATCATGACAAAAAAATTTAGATCATACAATAACATGAAAAACATACTATTTAGGTAATTTTTGATTTTGCAAAGGAAGCTATCGTTCTTTGGCAATCATGAGGAAATGCAATCGATTGAGATTTAAATTTGGTGAGATGGGCGAAGGCGAAGAAATATGTTGTCCTTAATTACGTCTAAAAATATTAAACCAAAACTTCTTGTTCTGATAATCCCACTCAGCAATAAGCTCTCTTACAGAGCTCTTAGAGTCATCATTTTTTAGAGTCTGACATCTGGAAATATTATCAGAAAATTAACATTATGTTAACATAGAGCTTTCTCATCCCAAAGACATCAATCAAAATCATCTTATAGATATCTGTTAAATGTCAGTAATCTGACGACTAAAAAAAGCTATCTAAATGGTAAGATTTCTGTGTCTCTTAAAGATATCGCTAAAATGATATCTTTAAGATATCTTTCTGATTTCTGTACGGGATGTATCATTGGTAAAGAACCTTTACAGAAATTGAAATACAAATCTTGTCCCCTGAAACCAAGACTGATTAAAAAACACAACAAAGGTTGCTCTAACTTTCTTGATTTCAGGGGACAAGGTTCGTATTTCAATTTTTGGAAGATAACCAAGGACCAGTCCGTTCCATCAAAACCTTTACAGAAAAATCTGTATAATCACGCTGCATGTATTCGTATTCTTGTTCTATGTGCATCATCAGTATTTCATGGAAATAAATCATGAATTGAAAGACTAGACCAAAGACATTACATTGACTTTACACTTAGATTTGCAATTGAAGGTAAAACTTAAAGATTTACGAAAGTGAACGATTTGCAATTGAAAATAAAACTATTAGATTTACGAAAGTGAACGAAAATTTGTTGAGTTTTTCTGTCAGCCTTTTATATTCATTTTTGTTGATGCATTGGACACCCTCGACCTCAATTTAGATTCATCTTGGTTTAGATATGTTTCAAAATAAAATTGCATAAAGTGTAAAGTCAGAGATTTTGCTGAATGCTGTGGTAAATGTTTTGTGTAGCGTTTTGCACTGGTTTGCACGGCATCTTAGACTATATTTAGTGATTTGTAGCACGTGTTTGTTAGCTAAGTAGAATTATTTAGGGTCATACGGAAGGCACGTTGGCATTTTGGAAGCATCCATACGTTAGCAGTCGTCTGCTGTCTACCTAAAGTTACTAATAAACGTTTTTCTTTAAATTATATCTCATCTAACTATTTCCTACTGTTAAATCGAGATTAAATAGTAATGAAATCAAAATTTTTAACAAAGAACTATTGGCATATGTCACTTTTTTTCAAAACGTGCCAAAACTGTATAAACTGTAAATGGAAATGGCTGCAGACGCTGGTTTGGGGTTTTGTGATGGGCACTAAATTATGGATGTATGTAGGTTTAGTGTATCGATTCTTTTGGCCGATATTTAATGGACACGGCTACATTCCAGAACACTATCGGCGACCACCGAGACTTTGAAGCCGCCTGCCAACCATGCAATACCATGCAAAAAGTATGTGCCGTCCATTGTTATGTTTATTTTATTACCAGCTGGTGACTCAAAATACTTTTTTTTGTCCTTGAACTATTCGAAGTTTACTAGTTTACCATTCGAAGTTTACTAGTTTACCATTCGAAGTTTACTAGTTTACCATTCGAAGTTTACTAGTTTACCATTCGAAGTTTACCAGTAATAGACATCTGTTTAAACAAGTCACTATGACAGTTGAATGGAAACTTTCATTCTTGGTTTTTGCCTCAAGTGACGACGTTTCGTCACCCTTGACTGAGTATATCTTTTGATTAGTATCTGCGATGTTCTCAGCATTAAATGAAGAAACCCGACTTAATTTGAAACATGAGATTATGATCATCATGATAAAGCATGAGATCTGTATCTTCTTCGCGAAGTTCACATTGGCTTTTTCTTCGCCAGTTACTCCTTCCATTATTCTATATTTTCAGTAACCTTCTGTTAAGGATTGGCAATCGCTACTTGGGGCAATCTATAAGAGATTACCAATCAACAGAACTTGATGAAAGTAGTCACGCCGAGGACGTTTGTATCAATGGATGCAACCCGTGCTACAAGCTGTGCCTCATCTACGTGAACTTTACAATTACAATCTAATTTTCATTAGATTCTAATGAAATTAGATTTCAATTGCATCATAATAAACTTGTATATATTCGTCTATACAAGGCTTATTATCTCAGAGGAGATTACTGAAAATCTAGAATTGTGGAAGAAGTAACTGGCGAAGAAAAAGCCAATAAAACTCAGTAAAAATAAATCACGAGATCACGATCACCATGTAATCATCAATGAAGTATTTTGAATTCACCTATTTCGTTCTATATTTTATTCATGACATCAGTCAAGCCTTGCTTCAGCTGTGAATTTTGCTGACGTTCGAACGCATATTTAATCGTCAACGTTTCCCCCCAGATGTTCCTCCAGTGGAGTCTATAGGTCATCCGGATGACGAGAGAGCACACAGAAGTGGTCAGAACAACTCCCACAGAAACCTACCAACAATATTCTGGGTGATAATCTTAACTTTAACTGCCACAACATTGTATGGCGTACACTAAGTGCCTTTTTGTTCGTTTTATAAACGAATTTTATAATACACTGACTGACTGAGTGGAAAACACTAACCAAAAGTCATCGATGTCATCGTATTTTTTGTAAATAATAAGCGCCCGGTCGTCTTAATATTTTGGCGCCGGATGACTTTTGGTTAGACAGTTTTTTCTGCACAAACTAGTGTGATTTTTTATAAGGTTGCTTTAATTAATCCTAAGTTAGATTTTATCAACATTCGGTGCTCTTCTGTCTTATAATTTATTTATAGATCAAATTTGTACGTTTTTACAGTCGTCTAGAGCAAGTTGTTAACTCAGAAAATTGTTATCAATATGTTTCTAAGATCAAGTAATTAGGGATCAAAATATATTTTACGATGTTTCATTTTGTGGTAATATCATGTTAAAAGCATTATATTACTATCTGTATTCTCTTTACTTTGTTTTCTATGTATGTGTACGTAATATTTATGTATACCATATTTAGCAATAAATTTTTTTCTATTACTTATTTGGTTTTAATTGATTTTGTGGCGCTTTTAAAAGGATTAACGCCTTAACTTGAATAATATAGGCGTCCCGAGCTATCAAGCGTTGATTGAATATATTCAATCAACGTATCAGGTGATAAACTAAAAAATCTCTAAGCACTGACTGACCGACAACGCATACCCTAAACAGGTGGATTTAAAAGCATTAAAATTTCATAATAGATATTCTCCATAATACGAAGGTGAGCACCATAGAGAATTTTTCAAATTTTAGCCCATCTAAGGTAGTAAAAATGATTATTAACAGACAAACAACTTTTATGTAATTTATAATACATGATTGTATTTAAAATTGCCTAAACGCTGAGAGCTGACATCGTTAACCAATTAGTCTCCACATTTTTTCACATCGAGGGTCTCAATTTTTAAAATAAGAGGAAATTTGTAAAAAAGCGTGACATTTTGACAAAAGATAAAATCGGAAATTTTGCTAAAGAATTTTAAACTTAATTTTTTTGTAGTTATCTATTGCTAAGCAGAGATTAGGCGTTATGATAAAAATGGATGACCCAAGAATTGTCTCTCTTCTTTTACATAGATGTAGTTGCTGATAGCTATCAGTGTCAAGTACAAAAATATTGAGCAAGTACAAATTTTGTCCATATGACAAAATTTGTATTTCAATTTTCGAAGATAACCAACGACCAGTCCGGTCCACCAAAATCAGCAAGTATTACTCATTGTGGGGAAAATGTACCCAAAATAGAAATACTTTGTTTGAGGTCAAATACTAATTAAATCATCTATTATATATAATGCGAAGCAACAAAAATAAGAAAAATGTTATGCTAATAATCTCAATAAAATCATTAATAACTAAGTTTAAAGGTTATCCCTTGATAAACGGTTTAAAATATGAATGAGGAATAATAATTAGATATATAATCAAATAATCCTTTTCAAATTACGTTAAAAATGTTTTCAACAATAGTTCTATTAGTTATTTTTTCAAGTGGAATTGCTCTTGATAGTCAGGTAATCGATTATTTAATATATCAAAGGAATTTATTAGCTTCAGATAGGTCTGCCAAAGATAAAATTACAGATTTTTTGTTGATGCAACGGACTGGTCCTTGGTTATCTTCAAAAATTGAAATACAGAACTTGTCCCCTAAAACAAAGAAAGATTAAAAAGCACAACAAAGGTTGCTCTAATGCGTTTCGACAGCCAAGCTGTCATCTTCAGAGAGATACTGGATACAGGTTATAGTTGAAAAAAAAAACATAAAAAATCAATAAGTGAAAACCCCATTCTTGAATTATCAAAGACGAAAAATTTAGTCATTCAAAACACAATAAATAAAAATCCTAACGCTTTGAAATTTTCAAGGTTTGTTTGGCATCATTTCAGTTTGAAAAATTACAGTCAAACTAGGTAGAGAGTGCTTTGCAGTTTTTAAAACCTTACTCGCATTTTCTGTGCAATTATTTCCCAAGTTATTGATTACCAAAATGAAAAATCCAAATGAATTCGTAAACGGAAAGTAACGAGCAACTTAAACAAAAAATTTCAGGCGTACCTTTCAAAATATGGTTACCTTGACGCAGAAAGCAGCAAAAATATGAGCCAAACCATGTTCAACAAGCGAATGGAAGAAGCAATTAAGGAATTCCAAAGATTTTCCGGGTTACCAGTAACAGGTAGATCAAATTACAAGGATGCATTAACTTCTAGTTGGGATTTCAGGCGAGATGGATAAACGTACCGAAGAGATGATGGAAATGCCCAGATGTGCAATGAGAGATATAAACAATTTTGTACTTTCTGGTTAGTATAATAGTTGTATGTAAGTTGAACCCAACCTAGACTACACAATGCGACCCTCTAAGCGTCTACAGTGGATCATAGGTAGTCGAACTATCAACAGTTGAACCATAAACGCTTAGCAAGGCGGTTGCTCTCTAGGAAAGCCCCAGAAGTCTAGATTCTAATGCACAGACGTTAGCGTTGGGTGATCACTCAACGCCAAAGTTTGAACATTTATCCGATTCAGAGCACAAAACACAAGCGATTCAGAATTTGGAAACCAAAGACCGATTTCGGTCCTATTAAATCGCGCCTGTTTGGTATATTGAAATGTTCAAATGTTTCGGAAAGTAGAAAAAACGGACATCGTTTGTGTGACTCCTAAGTACCGCTACCTCTCAATACATAGAGAAAATGTGGACAACTCCAACAGGTGTCGTAGGCCTATATCACCTAAGATGTTCTCTGTATCTTCTAAGCAAAGTTTCGTTAATTCCATTCCTGCTGATTGGCATTTTCTTTGGCAGTTGCTTCTTACAGACGTCTAAATTTTCAGTTACCTCTTTTGTTAAGGAATGGCAATTTTTTGTAGATTGATTTCGTGAATCGATTGTTTCAAATATTTGGTACATTTAAATTTTTTTTTATGCTTAGAAGTAAAATTACTTTAAGCTCAAAAATCGACGTATCTGCCACTACAACCATTAATAGCAAATTTAGAGGATTCTACGGCAAAGCGTTGATTTTTCGTGAATCGATTGTTTCAAATATTTGTTACATTTAAAATTTATTTTTTTTATCCTTAGAGGTAAAATTACTTTAACCTCAAAAATCGACGTATCTGCTACTACTACCAAAGTTTAGAGAATTCTACGACAAAGCGTTGATTTTTCGTGAATCGAAAATTTTAAATTTTTGTTACATTTAAAATTTACCTTTTTCATCCGTAGAGCTAAAATTGTTTTAATCGACGTTTCTATTACTACTACTATATATGCGAATAGATTGCAACCTAGACAACAGTATGCAACTCTCTAGACATGCATAGTGAATCATAGGTAGCCGAAATACCAACAGTTGAACCACAAACGCTTAGCAAAGTGGTTGCTTTCCAGAAAAGCCCCAGAAGACTTAATCTAATCTAACGATGTCCGTTTTTTCTATAATATTTACTTTTTGGAACATTTGAACATTTCAACTGAATATACCAAACTGGCGCGATGAAATAGGACCGAAACCGGTCTTTGGTTGCCAAACTTTGAATCTGATAAATATTCAAACCTATTACTCTGTGCTTTAGAATGATAGTTCTAGTTATTTATTCAATCAACGGTTGCAGTGAAGATAATTTCGAACTTTCATTTATAGGCAGGAAATGGGATAAAACTTTACTAACTTATAAAATAGACAAATACCCGTCTAGGCCAATAGAATTCACCAAGCAGGTAGTGGATGAAATAATTGAAAAGGCTTTCAATTTTTGGTCCCAATACACAGATTTAACCTTTAGAGTCGATCAGAATCAACCTGATATCAAAATAGGATTTGTGCAAGGTTATCACGAGGATTTGAATCCTTTCGATGGACCTAATGGAGTTTTGGCTCACGCTTTTTATCCAGTAAGTTACGTACAATTAATTCTTTAAAATTTTGGTGGAACGGACTGTTCCTTGGTTATCTTTAAAAATTGAAATACAAAACTTGTCCCCTGAAACCAAGAAAGATTAAAAAACACAACTTTAACGCGTTTCGACATCTTCAGAGAGATACTATCACAACCTTTGTTGTGTTCTTTAATCTTTTTTGGTTTCAGGGGCAAGTTCTGTATGTCAATCCTTTAAAAGTAAACGAATCTAAACTAGTTCTCAATCTAAAATTACTAGCCCTTGCATATTCGTGTTACAACAGGAACAGAAATTGTATTGAGAGGTCTATTTTTTTTTTGTTTGGTGATTTTTCCCTCAGTTGAAGTCCAAATTGGTTTGAAAATTTTAATCAAGGTCAGTATTTTTTTGGATGGTATTAACAGGAATCAAAGTTATTAAGAGAGAATGAAAATAATTAATTGAAATTTTCTTATCATTTGTCTGTTCCTCACTATCAATAATCCTTTCTATAATTGAGTAAATTGGTCACCTTTTAAAGATGAAGAGTAACTGCCAAAATGCAAACCTATTAGCAAATTGAAAATGAAACAAAATCAGAGACAATATCTAGAAAATAAATCACTTTTGGAATAATTTAGTCTTTTAGATTATTTTGAGGCAGATGACTAGAATGAAGAGTTGAGAAATAAGGATTAATGTAACCGCCTTACCATACTCTCCAGACCTGGAGAGTTAAAGGTGAGATAAATATGATCCTTAATAAAAACCTTTTTTATTGTCTAGCTCTGACTCCAAATTTCTAGAGATTTCTAGAGGACAAAGCACAGAAGAATAGATCTTTATAAAACCTCTTCGAAATGTTAATGATTGGATAAAGAGGAAGATGCTCTTATCCAGAGATTTGTAGAAAGAGACAGTTACAGTTACGTTCTTTTAAATTTATAGAGTGACTGGCCATGAAAAAGTAATACAAATAACTCGAACTAAAAATCTTAAACAAACGAACCATCTTCTAGTTGAATCGATATTTTTGAAAAGTGCTAAGTGGCTTTTTCTAAACTTTTTTCATGTTAAAAGTTGCAGAAGAATAAATTGAATATGATTCCCAACTGTTCTCAGCAGAGAAGATAGGGTAAAAGCAGTACTTTAATAGCCATCAGGAGACAAACTTCCACAAAACGAAAACGTTATCTATACAAAACCCCTTATAGGTGACAACCCTTTCTTATTAGGACTGGTATTACTGACACCAAGGGCTGTACTCTCCCGCATGAAAGCGGTACCTGTCACGTTAACGTGATGAGCAAGAAAATCGACCGCCTACCCAAATTTTGAATAAATTCGTCCCCCCGCTACCATCCGAATACCATCACATCCGGTAGACAGATAAACAAATTGATTATGATTCCCAACTGTTCTAAGCAGAGGAGATAGCGCAAAGGCAGTTCTTAAATAGCCATCAGGTGACAAACTTTCACAAACCATAACGTTATCCATACAAACCCCTTATAGGTGACAACCCTTTTTTATTAGAACTGGTATTACTGACACCAAGGGTTGTCCTCTCCCGCATGAAAGCGGTACCTGTCGCGTTAACGTGATGAGGAAGAAAGTAGAACGCCTACCCAAATTTTGAATAAATTCGTCCCCTCGCTACCTTCTGAACTCCACCACATCCGGTAAACAGATAAACAAATTGATTAGGATTCCCAACTGTTCTAAGCAGAGGAGATAGGGTGAAGGTAGTTCTTAAATAGCCATCAGGCGACAAACTTCCACAAAACGAAAACGTTATCTATACAAAACCCCTTATAGGTAAAAACTATTTCTTATTAGGACTGGTATTGCCGACACAAAGGGCCGTACCCTCCCGCATGAAAGCGGTACCTGTCACGTTAACGTGATGAGGAAGAAAGTCGACCGCCTACTGATATTTTAAAAAAATTCGTCCTCCATATTTATTAGTTGAATCGATTATTGCTGAAAGGTGCTAAGTAGCTTTTTCTAAATTTTCTTCATGTTAAAAGGTGCAGATGAACAAATTAAATATGATTCCTAACTGTTCTCAGCAGAGGAGATAAGGTAAAAGCAGTTCTTTAATAGTCATCAGACGACAAACTTCCACAAAACGAAAACGTTATCTATACCAAACCCCTTGTAGGCGGCAACCCTTTCTTATTAAGACTGGTATTACTGACAGCAAGGGCTGTACTCTCCCGCATGAAAGCGGTACCTGTCACGTTAACGTGATGAGGAAAAAAGTCGAACGCCTACCCAAATTTGGAATAAATTCGAACCCCCGCTACCATCCGAGCACCACCACATCCGGTAAACAGATAAACAAATTGATTAGGATTCCCAACTGTTCTAAGCAGAGAAAATAGGGTAAAAGTAGTTCTTTAATAGCCAGCAGGCGACAAACTTCCACAAAACGAAAACGTTATCTATACAGAGCCCCTTATAGGTGACAAACCTATTTTTATTAAGACTGGTATTACCGACACTAAGGGCTGTACTCTCCCGCATGAAAGCGTTACATGTCACTTTAACTTGATGAGGAATAAAGTTGACCGCCTACCCAAATTTTGAATAAATTGGTTCCCTATCTCAATCGCTACCATCCAAACACCACCCCATCCGGTAGACAGATAAATAAATTGATTAGGATTTCTAACTGTTCTAAACAGCGGAGATAGGGTGAAGGCAGTTCTTAAATAGCCTTCAGGTGACGGACTTTCACAAAAGAAAACGTTATCTATACAAATCCCTTATAGGTGACAACTCTTTCTTATTAAGACTGTTATTACCGACACCAAGGGCTGTACTCTCCGGCATGAAAGTGATTCCTGTCACGTTAATGAGAAAGAAAGTCGACCGCCTACCCAAATTTTGAATAAGTTTGTCCCTCATCATAATCGCTATCATCCGAACACCACCACATCCGGTAGACAGATAAACAAACTAATTGTTCTAAGCGGAGGAGATAGCGTGAAGGCAGTTCTTTAATAGCCATTAGGCGACAGACATGCTCAAAACGAAAACTTTATCTATACAAATTTCTTATAGGTGACAACTCTTTCTTATTAGGACTAGTATTACCGACACCAAGGGCTGTACTCTCCTGCATGAAAGCGGTACCTGTCATGTTAACGTGATGAGGAAGAAAGTTGACCGCCTACTCAAATTTTAAAAATATTCGTCCCCATCTTAATTAACTGAATCGGTTATTGTTGAAAGGTGCTAAGTAACTTTTTCTAAATTTTCTTCTTCATGTTAAAAGGTGGGATTTGCAGGGTACCTTTCAACCACAAATGACAACTAAATTTAAGAAAATGTGTACATTTAGGGTATAGTTAATGTGCCCCCAATCAACACAAAAAGATCGGTATATCTTCAAAACGATAGTACTTTGCATCAACATGTCACTTAGCCCCTTGCAATAATAATCGGTTCAATTCAAGAAAGGTCCCAGGCTACACATTAACCTGATTACAATTTTAGACAGACGGTAGGGTACATTTCGACCACACCGAACATTGGACCATAAGGACCTACCGCGGAATCAACTTGCTTCAAGTCGCCGTGCACGAATTCGGTCATACTCTCGGTTTGGAACACAGTAATGTTTCCGGTGCTGTAATGATGCCCTTTTACCAAGGATACGTCCGAAATTTTACCTTACACGAAGACGACATTAATGCCATTCAGAAAATTTATGGACCCAAACGCCCAACTATCAATGAAGAATGCCCCGAATGCCAAAGCGACGAAGCTGATTCAGATTTAATTTACATGCTCCCATCTGGAGAATCGTTGGTTTTTAGGGGTAGTTTGTATTTGAAATATTCGACTGATGGGCAACTGTTGAAGGGGTACCCTAAGAAGATTTACGTAGGATGGCCTGGAATTCCAAATGATTTAGATGCTGTGTATAAAAATGCTTCTTTGTATTATTTTTTCAAAGGAGATAAAGTTTATGCTTATGGAAAAGGTTCAGTTAGACCTGGATACCCCAAAGAGATATCATCAGAGTTTCCAGGAATTCCAAATAAGATTGACGCGGCTTTAAAATCTCAACGATGTAAGTAATTCATGGCACCTTTGAGGCTCAATACCTTCTGCTAAATTTTGGCATGAACAGTCAGGTTTACGAGATGTTTAGATTTTTGTGAAAAGTTGTGAGAATTTGTTCTCTTAATTTTTATCCTGTCTTTATTTGCACAACGACAACGTTATCCGTACAAACGCTTATAGGTAGCAACCCCTTCTAGTTAGGACTGGTATTACCGATACCAAGGGCTGTACTCTCCCGCATGAAAGTGGCACCTGCCACGTTAACGTGATGAAGAAAAAAGTTGACCTCCTACCCAAATTTGAAAATATTCGTCCCCCATCTTAATTAACTGAATCGATTATTGTTGAAAGATGCCAAGTAGCTTTTTCTAAATTTTCTTTAGTGTTAAAAGGTGCTATTGGCTGAACTTGGTACCTTTCAACTACAAATGACAACTAAATTTAAGAAAATGTGTACATTTAGGGTATAGTTAATGTGCCCCCAATCAACACAAAATGATCGGTATACCTTCAAAACGATAGTACTTTGCATCAACATGTCACTTAGCCCTTGTCAACAATAATCGATTCAATTAATTTAAGAAAGCACCCAGGCCCCTAACTTAATTGCAACCATTCTAACACCGCGACATCCGGTAGACATATGAACAAATTGAATATGATTCCCAACTGTTCTCAGCAGAGGAGGTAGGGTGAAGGCAGTTCTTTAATAGGCATTAGGCGACAGACATGCACAAAACGAAAACGTTGTCTATACAAATCCTTTGTAGGTGACAACCCTTTTTTATTAGGACTGGTATTACCGACACCAAGGGCTGTACTCTCTTGCATGAAAGCGGTACCTGTCACGTTAACGTGATGAGGAAAAAAGTTGACCGCCTACTCAAATTTTGAAAATATTTGTCCCCCATCTCAATTAACTAAATCGATTATTCGTGTTAAAAGGTGCTATTGGCTGTACTTGGTACCTTTCAACCACAAATGACAACTAAATTCAAGAAAATGTGTACATTTAGGGTATAGTTAATGTGCCCCTAATCAACACAAAATGATCGGTATACCTTCAAAACGATAGTACTTTGCATCAACATGTCACTTAGCCCCTGTCAACAATAATCGATTCAATTAATTCAAGAAAGCACCCAGGCCCCCATCTTAATCGCTACCATCCGAACACCGCGACATCCGGTAGACAGATGAACAAATTGAATATGATTCCCAACTGTTCTCAGCAGAGCAGGTAGGGTAAGGCAGTTCTTTAATAGACATTAGGCGACAGACATACACAAAAGGAAAACGTTATCTATACAAATTCTTTATAGGTGACATCCCTTTCTTACTAGACCTGGTATTACCGACACCAAGGGCTGTACTCTCCCGCATAAAAACGGTACCTATCACGTTAACGCGTAATTTATGGTAGCTTAATATCTTCTGCTACATTTTGACATAAATATGGTTTACGAGATGTTTAGTTTTTTGTGAGAAGTGCATTCATTCATTATTTTGTTCTCAATTTTTTATTCATAACGAATTAACTCGATTAACGATAAATACAATAAAAGATATAAAAATTTGTTAATAGAGTTTATTAGTTATGAATATTGAAGAATTTCACACAGCAAGGATTAAAAATGTCAATTATTTAATTGTTTTAGTTAATGTTGTCTATTCTTTCAGTAATTAAATTGTTTACATTTTTTTTGACAACTTTTTAGGTATCCTAAAAATGAATTTCTTCGTCCGTCAAGCTGTTATGAATTCTACAAATTAACTTTTGAAGCCGCAAAGTCTTTAGCTATTTTAACTTTAAAAAAATTAATTTTTCATTTAAGGATTATTTTCATAATCATTATGCATTTTAAAATCGTCTTATGCCTCCTCACAAATGAATTTTAATTGTTAATTGTTGCAGATACATACTTTTTCAAAGGCTGTAAGTTTTGGAAATTAGATCAGGTTACTCAAACGGTGAGCGTACATCCTATAAGTGAAATCGCCGGTGTCCCACCCAACATGGATTCTGCCTATGTCCAAAATGGTGTTGTTATATTTGTAAAAAACCAATTACATTACGAACTAGATGAAAACAGTTATCAAATTAACAAAATTACTTCCAAGCGCAAAGGCAATGAATTCAGAACCCGCAATTTTGTGTTTAAAAGCGACCTTTAAAGTGGTTTGTAATAAAGAATTTTGATCATTTATTGTATTATTTACCTTTGGGCATTCACTTGGGAAGAAAAACTAATTTATTATAATTTGAATTTTTATTTCAATTCATTTCAGTCTTTTAGATTTTGAATTCCAGATTACTATAGAGTATAGACTTGGCTTTATCCAAATCTGTACATTTCTAAGATTGTTCCCACTACCTATGCAACATTTAAATGAGAAGTGAGGTTAGTAAGTAATGCCTTACTTGAGCCTGGGAAAACTGCAGACCCGGGAAATTCTCCAAAATTTTAAAATTGTTGATAAATAAGTAAAGGGATGGCAGTAAAGGTGATGGAGTGAAAGCAGTTCTTTTATAGCTATCGAGCGACAAACTTCTACAAAATAAAACGTTGTATATACAAACCCCTTATAGATGACAGCCCTTTCTTATTAGGACTAGTATTACCAAGGGCTGTACTCTCCCGCGAAAGCGGTACCTGTCACGTTAACGTGAAGAGGAAGAAAGTCGACCACCCAAATTTTGAAAAAATTCGTCCCCCATCTTAATTACTATCATCCGAATACCACAACATTCGCTAAACAAATGAACCACTTTAATATGATTCCCAATTGTTACCAGCGGAGGCAATAGGGTGAAGACAGTGTTTTCATAGACACCGGGCGACAAACTTCCACAAAACGAAAACGTTTTCTATACAAACCTCTTGGAGCTGACAACCCTTTCCTATTAGGACTGGTATTACCGACACCAAGGGCTGTACTCTTTCGCATAAAAGCAGTACCTGTCACGTCAACGTGATAAGAAAGACATCCGACTGTCTACCCAAAATTCGTCCCCCATCTTAATCGCTACCATCCGAACACCACGACATCCGGTAGACAGATGAACAAGTTGAATATGAATCCCAACTGTTCTCAGCAGAGGAGCTAGGGTGAAGGCAGTTCCTTAATAGCCATTAGGCGACAAACTTCCACAAAACGGAAACGTTATCTATACAAACCCCTTATAGGTAAAAACTCCTTCTTATTAGGACTGGTATTGCCGACACCAAGGGCTGTACTCTCCCACATAAAAGCCGTATCTGTCACGTTAACGTGATGAAGAAGAAAGTCGACTGTCTACTCAAATATTGAAAAAATCCGTCCCCCATCTTAATTACTATTATTCGAATACCGCAGCATTCGCTAAACAAATGAACCAATTTAATATGATTCCCAATTTTTCTCAGCGGAGGCGATAGGGTGAAGGCAGTGCTTTTATAGCCATCAGGCGACAAATTTCCACGAAAAAACGTTTTCTATTACAAACCCCTTAGAGGTGACAACCCTTTCTTATTAGGGCTGGTATTACCGACACCAAGGGGTGTACTCTTTCGCATGTAAGCGGTGCCTGTCACGTTAACGTGACGAGGAAGACATCCGACTGTCTACCCAAAATTCGTCCCCCATCTTAAATCGCTACCATCCGAACACCACGACATTCGGTAGACAGATGAACAAGTTGAATATAATTCCCAACTCTTCTCAACAGAGCAGCTAGGGTGAAGGCAGTTCTTTAATAGCCATTAGGCGACAAACTTCCACAAAACGGAAACGTTATCTATACAAACCCTTTATAGGTAAAAACTACTTCTTATTAGGACTGGTATTGCCGACACCAAGAGCTGTACTCTCCCACATGAAAGCCGTATCTGTCACGTTAACGTGATGAAGAAGAAAGTCGACTGCCTACTCAAATATTCAAAAAAATCCGTCCCCCATCTTAATTACTATTATTCGAATACAGCAGCATTCGCTAAACAAATAAACCAATTTAATATGATTCCCAATTGTTCTCAGCGGAGGCGATAGGCTGAAGGCAGTGCTTTTAAGCCATCAGGCGACAAACTTCCACAAAACTAAAACGTTTTCTGTACAAACCCATTAGAGGTGACAACCCTTTCCTATTAGGACTGGTATTAACGACACCAAGGGATGTACTCTTCCGCGTGAAAGCGGTACCTGTCACGTTAACATGATGAGGAAGACATCCGACTGTCTACCCAAAATTCGTCCCCCATCTTAATCGCTACCATCCGAACATCACGACATCTGGTAGACAGATGAACAAGTTAAATATGATTCTCAACTGCTCTTAGCATAGGAGCTAGGGTGAAGGCAGTTCTTTAATAGCCATTAGGCGACAGACATGCACAAAACGAAAACGTTATCTATACAAATCCTTTATAGGTGACAACCCTTTCTTATTAGGACTGGTATTACCGACACCAAGGGCTGTACTCTCCTGCATAAAAGCAGTACCTATCACGTTAACGCGTAATTTATGGTAACTTAATATCTTCTGCTACATTTTGACATAAATAGGGTTTACGAGATGTTTAGATTTTTGTGAGAAATGCATTCATTCATTATTTTGTTCTCAATTTTTTATTCATAACGAATTAACTCGATTAACGATAAATACAATAAGAGATATAAAAATTTGTTAATAGAGTTTATTAGTCATGAATATTAGGCGACAAACTTGAAATGAAAACGTTATCTATACAAATCCCCTTATATTAATCTTTTTTATTAGGACTGGTATTACCGACACCAAGGGATGTACTCTCCTACATGAAAGCCGTATCTGTCACGTTAAGATGATGAGGAAAAAAGTCGACTGCCTACTGAAATATTGAAAAAAATCGTCCTCCATCTTAATCGCTATCATCCGAATACCGCGACATTCAGTAGACAGATGAACAAATTGAATATGATTCCCAACTGTTCTCAGCAGAGGAGGTAGGGTGAAGGCAGTTCTTTAATAGCCATTAGGCGACAAACTTCTACAAAACGAAAACGTTATCTCTACAAACCCCTTTTAGGTGACAACCCCTTCTTATTAGGACTGGTATTACCGACACCAAGGGCTGTACTCTCCACGTGAAAGCGGTACCTCACGGTACCTCATTATGTTAACGTGAAAAATTCGTCTTAATCGCTACCATTTGAACACCACAACATGCGGTAGACGGATGAACAAATTGAATATGCCTCAGGAACAGACACAGTGATGTCAAAATGTCTTGGACGAAATAAAATTTTTCTCAAAAATTAATTTTTCTGAATAAAATGGCGAAAAAATGTCAAAATTTTTAGAAATGTAGAAATTTGCAGAAAATCGAATTTTGAGTGGAGAAGCGAATTTTAAGTAAAATTGGAATTTTGAATAGAATTCGAATTTTGAGTAGAAAATCGACTATTGAAAAGAAAAAGAAGAAATTTTAAGAGAGAGGTTGAACTATTTCATTTTGATAAAAAAAGTCGAATCTTTAAAGTAAATTGAACGAGAAGATGAATTTAAAAAGAATTAAAATTTTCGAAAATATTCAATTTTGACTAATTCTGAGAAAATTCGAGAGAATTGTCGAACTTTAACAACGTCGAAATTGTCCAGAGTGCAAATTTTAGCAAAAATGTTGAACTTCCAAATTAAAGACAGACTTTCAAGTAAAACCTATTTTTTTGATGTTCTATTCACCCTGAAAATATCAAAGAGACTTTTTTGAATTATCGTGCGTAATGACATAGAAATGTCATTAGGCTAACCGTTTTAAATTATGAAACATCGATTTACTGCAACCTTCTTTCAACTTCTCTTTTCGTATTTTTCACCTAATCGAATTTTCTTTGATACTCCATGTACGATGGAAATTAATTTGTTTTTTTTACAATTCAATTCTTGTATTTAAGTTTGCTCAATGATTATGTTTCTTAAAAAAATGATATCATTTCTTCACCGTTACTTATGATATCTTTTGAAAATTATCAAACAATGAAAAAGATAATTTTTCTTTCAATGCTCTGAGTTCATCCTCTAAAATTACCTTTCTACGAAATTGTTGTACTAAGAAGATTACGATTGGTATTTATATCTGGAATTTCTAACAATAAAGCAAAATTTATTGCTTATAGGTTGATGGGTTATCACAAGATATAAAAAAGCATCTTTCTTACTTACAAGTAATTACATTTTGCATTCGGATTTAGCAGCAATGACTCCAGCTAGAATATATCTAATTTTTCTGTTTTTCACACCTAGTCTATCTTTGGAATTACAGGTATTTATCATATGATTTGTCAATCAGTCTCCTTGGTTGACCAGACTCTCCTTCATTGCAGACTTATCTATCCAGATTTGGTTACCTAAAAGTTGACATAGGCAATTTAAATGCGATCATTTCCGGTGAAGAAATTTCCAGTGCAGTCAGCAGCTTTCAAAAGTTCTTTGGTTTGCCCGTCACAGGTAAGTGTCCTTGTTTCCTCGAATCATTTTAATTATCCTATTGAACCTAAGGAAAACTGGATGCGAGAACGGAGAAGGTGATGAATTATCCCCGTTGCGGAGTGATAGATAGACCAAGTTACAATAACAGCGACACAAATCCTTTTGTCTTATTAGGTACCACTTAAGATGCAAAAATGCATTTTAACCTTTAACTTAACATTGTAGGAAGCAAATGGCCCAAAAAATCTTTGCGTTATAAAATTATGAAATATCCTCATTTCAGCCATGAACTACCCAATCAATCGGTTGATGAAACAATTAAGAAAGCCTTCGATTTTTGGGCCAAGTACACTGATTTGAAATTTTCACCAGGAGAAGACGCGGTTGATATACATATCAAATTTGTGAGTGGTAACCACGGCGATGGCTCTCCCTTCGAAGGTCCTAATGGAGTCTTGGCCCACGCATTTCCTCCTGTAATTATACTTACTACTACTACTACTACTACTACTGCTACTACTACTACCAGTAGTAGTTACTAATATAGTAACTCGAAGAAACAAATCATTTTAGAAATTGGTATTAAGTTGTTATTCTACTATTAGTTATTTTCCAGAGATTTATCTTGAGGTTTGAGACAAATCAGAAGATTTCAACGCTGAGATGGGGGACATAGTTTTTCCTTATTACAAATACTGGAATCAAATTTTAGGGTTTTGAAGAATTCTACATGAAACTTAACGGTTTAAATTTCAGGTCTCCGGGGGCACCACTCATTTCGATGACGCAGAACAATGGACTTTGAATTCGCATCACGGAATCAATTTGCTGCAAGTGGCCACCCATGAATTCGGCCACGCTCTGGGCCTCGACCACACTGGAGTTCTGGGTGCTGTCATGGCGCCCTTCTATCAGGGTTATGAAAGGAATTTCGATCTTCACTCGGATGATATTAGAGCTATTCGTTCTCTTTACGGGAGCAAATCTGGTGGCGACAAAGTCGATGAACCAAACGATGACGAATGTCCTCCATGTTGGGACTGCAGCGATCCCGGGCTTGATACCATTCTCATGTTACCAGATGAGCAATCGTATATTTTTAAAGGGACGTATTTCTGGAAATATGCTCCAAATGGACAAATCCAGAATGGGTATCCTCAGCGGATAAGCGACGTATGGGTGGGACTACCAAGCGATCTCGACGCTACTTATCAGGATGGGTCATATTACTATTTTTTTAAAGGAAGTAAAGTTTGGTCTTATTACGATCGCACTCTTGTATCGGGTTATCCGAAAGAAATTTCGGTAGCTTACCCCGGTATACCATCAAATATTGACGCAGTTATCAAAAGCAGCTATTGTAAGTCATGACAAACGCATTAAAGGTCAACTTAAATTGCTTTTTTAGACCTCTACTTCTTCAAGGATTGCAAATTTTGGAGATTCGATACTACCACGAGGCAAACAACATCTAAGAAAATATCGGATTTGACAGGAGTGCCAAATCATTTAGATGGAGGTTACGTTAGAAGAGGTCGAATGTATTTTGTGAAAAACCTCGTCTATTACCTATATAGTGAGAATGACAGGAAAGTTACTAATGTAATCAATCAGAGATTGAATCATAACAATAATAATCAATGGTCTAATACTAGGAGTTACCAAAGTCAGCCCATTATGTTGTAAGGATATTAAACAATACATTTACCGTTGTTCTAAATAAATAATATCTTTTTGATCGACCAGCTTCATTTATCAAAGTTTAAAATTTCGAATAAATGTTATATTTATAACAATAATCGACTTTTCTTTTCATATTTTTGCTTACATTTTTTAATTTTATTTGTGTGTTATTTTCTTTGAAATGGAATAATTTTTACTTATGAAATCTTCCGCAAGTAATCAGACAATGAAGAAAATTATTTTTCTTCTCAATGGAAATTATTAATTAAACCATGAACTTTAGGATTTGCATTTCTATTTTAAGTTTTCATGAAATGTGGCAAAAGTTGTTGTTTATACAATAAGTTGATGGGTTATCAAAAAATATAAACGAATCTTTCTTATTTACACGCAATTGCGTTTTGCATTTGGATTTAGCAACAATGTCTTCAACCAACTGGAAGAAAAGAATCCAGCTATATCTCGTGATGTGCGATTTTAGCTATCGAATGATTCGAATCAGAATTGCGCCCTCTTTGAACCGTACAGATGAAATAAAGTTATTACGAATATAAGCAGCGATTTTCCTTTAAGTTTCTCCCGGTCGTTAATCTCACATCAGATGTGGGATTACCGTTATTATCTTATGAGAATCGAGGGAGGCGCGTTTAGTATGAAAAATAGATGTCGCTTAATCGACAGACGCGCGTTGCGACGAGGCGTCGAGAGGTGGCGGCAGCGCGGTGTTTGTTTGATAGTTTCGAGGCCACGTGCATCCGTTGCCGTCGCGGTCGTGGAATTGATCGGGGGTGGCAGTTCTCGGTCGGCTGCTGGCGAGAGCGAGAAAGACAGGTCCGGGTCTAAGGGAAGAGGGGGTGGCGTGTGTGTCACGGTGGCGGCGAGGCGAGGTAGATATCGATCGGGCGGGCGCCTGCGCCGCCGCCCCGTTCTCGGAGCGCCAGTGTCGAGCCAGAGACCGAGGCCGGCAGAGCTCGCGCCCGGGCTGGGAGGACATCATCTTATCGTACCTAAGATGGCGGCCGCCGCTGGCGCTCGGTGTCAGTGATAGTTGGCAGTGTGCCGTGCGAGATGTGTGTCGCCGCAGAGTGCTCCGAGCATGCAGCATGACCGTCAGCGCGGCGGGGAGCGGGGGGTCCGTTGTCGCGATCATCACCGCTGCCGCAGCTCCGCCGCCGTGGAAGTGTTCTTCAGCGCCACTGCTGCTGCTAATACCGTTGTTGCTGTCGTCGTTTCTGATTCTACCGCCGCCGCAGGATCGTGTTAGCGGGGGGCACCGGGAGCCGCGAAGGGGGGCACTCCTGCCGCCCGAACGGCGCCGCAGCGATGCTCCCGACTCCCGCAGCTGAATCCAGCCCCGCAGAATGCCCCGGGCCCCGATCGGCTTGTCGCTGCTCCTGATGGCCGGCCTGGTGTTCGCCGCCTCTCCTCATCCGCAATTAGTCAACCCCTGGCTCACCTCCGCCGACCTGCTGCGTCTGCAACAGCAGAATTACACCGGGGGCACCTGCAGCGCCACTTCCTTCCTTTCGGAGGTCGCCGCCAAAACGACAACAACCGCCACCACCGCCACTACCGCCACAGCCGTCGACACCGCGTCCACCGCGACCGGTGCCGACGCTTCGATATCGAGGTTGATCAACATCAGGTCGTCTACGTCGTGTCCGCCGCCTTGCCCCGCTAACAGTATCAAGAATACTACTACTCAGTGCCTTTATTATTTGGAAGAATCGCACAAAGAGGAGGTGTGCGGCCGAGAGGTCGGTGTCGAGCGCAGGCGTCAGCGGCTGCACGGTCTACGGATGCGGCACTGCTGCGAGCACCACGTCGACATGGTTCTTCCCGAAGCCGCTTTCCAAGGTGGTCACGAGTGTCGACGCATGTTGTCCGATCTGATGCTGCTGGACCGAATGGCTTCCGACGCCGTTTGCACTTTTGCCGATCTGCTCACCCGCTACGATTGCGGACAGACTTACTCCATAGCGCATCGCTGCCAGGACTGCAAGGTAAACCTTACTTTTAATCGTCGCTGTCGCACCCACGGCGACGACGTCCGTTCCAAAAGATATCTAACCTGCCAACTTCACGCCGCATCCACAAGCTTGCGCGCACCGCCACCGCGTTAAACAACATCACTCTGCGCAAGCCGAGATGACAAATGTCATTGTACCTTCCATCGGAACCTAGTACTAGAAACAACTTGAAAATCAGGTTTAAAGAAAAAATTGTTGATACGTATTAATATGATAACGAAGGCTTCCACGGCCAGAATCAGTACAGGATATACTTCTTCCGGGATTGGACCGTGTCAAAGAACTACTAAAAGTGTTCTACTAAAAGTGTTCACTAAAAGTTCACTTTTAGTAGTTCTTTGACACGGTCCAATTCCGGAAGAAGTATATGCTGTACGTATTAATATATTACTCAAAAAGACTTTTGCTTGCAGTCAACGATGTAGGACTATTTTTCAGTCAAGCAACTCCATTAAAAAAATTAAGTAATTTTTATGATCCTTAATACGAAACCTCTCCTTGAAATCATGTCAAAAGATTTTAGCAATGTTCGACAATTAATGCACAGACCAATAGGTGTGAACATTTATTAGATTCGAAATTTGAAAACCAAAGATCGGTTCCGATCTTGTTAGATCTCGCTCTTCAGTTTCAAAACTTCGAATCTAATAAAAGTTCAACCCTACTGGTCTGTGCATTAGAATCCTAGTCTTCTGGAACCATCCTAAAGAGCAACCACTTCGCTAGGTGTTTGTGTTCCAACTGTTGGTAGTTCAGCTACCTATGATGCACGCCTAGAGGGCTGCAAGGCTGTAGTCCAGGTTGCATTCTATTTGCTTATAATGTTTAGAAAACTTAATGATGGAGTCAAAAAACCTTCTCGGAACGTTCATCGAGAAGCTTTCACAACATTAAATAACGAAGATATCCTTTAGAAGTAGCTAAAAATGATAATTTTTTAGAACAATTAGAACATGTTTTAGCTGACAAACAACAGTGGCTGAAATGCTCCAATATATCATGAGTTTATCTATGACTGTACTGCTTATATCATAGATAACGGGAATAGTATCTGGAAACTCAGAGACTTTATTGTAATGCATATGCCAGCTCTGAAAATTTATCCGATTCAGAGTTTGGAAACCAAAGCAGAGTTTCGATCTTAAGATCAAATGTTCGAACCTTATGTACCTTATGTTCGATCTTAAGATCAAATGTTCGAACCCATTGGTCTGTGCATCAGACGTTTTGAGCGACAATTATGAACAGTGTGGCATTCAAAATAAAAACGTATTTTGCTTCTTGTATTTATCAAAAACATCAAACGTTCCTAATAATTCATCAGTCCACAAAATAAATAAAATATTAAGCTCTATTGATATTGTTATAAATGGATAAAGCTGACGTTTACTGGATGAGATCAGCTAGACGTTCCTTAATTAACTTTAATAGGAGTAAATTAATATTGGCCGGCTGTAGTGCCTCCATCAGTGGGTTCAGCCTTCCTATCAATGACGCTGTAAATTAATGCCCTTATGAAGGATTTCAACGTTCCGCATTTATGAACTCTTTGAAGCTAATTAATCCAAGCTTTAACAATTTACGCATTTTCAGAAAAATATCGACGAATTACTATCAACCAAATGCGATTTGACAGCCCAACGGATATAGAATCGTTTTATATGGCAAAGCGATAAAACGTAAAGAAGTGACAACTTGGCCACCGTGACGTGACATACAAATCGAATCTCTAATCAAAGCTCGAATACGTATGTGTTGCATTTTTCAAAAAGGTATATGTCGCTCGGAAGTTTTATCTCGGAAAATCGTTCATAAATAATAAATTATCGAGAGGGGTTGGGATACAAGGGTCGGAAATTGTCGGTCGCTGTCTGTCAATTTCGCCGACGAAGTAAATATTTTATCGGGTGCACTTCTTTATAATGTTACATCACTTCGAAATTATAACGTCGATACGTCAAATTATGGTTGACTTTTTGTGATTTTTTTTGGGTCTCCTTAAATCTTCCACTGGAGTGACTTTATATGGAGGAATCGTTTCTATAATTAAATGTAGCAAATGGTATTATATGGGATGTTCTAGTTATTATGTCATTAATTGTAATCAGGATTAATAAAAGCAGCATATCGAAAAACAAAATGTTACGTGAGCTTCAAAAGAGACACCAATCAACTCATAAATCCCGCTGATAGGACGCTCCTGATTTGCAACAAATTTTTAGACCACGAGGCGCAAAGCATTTCTAGCGTTGAAGCGAAACAGCGTTGCCATATTAAGACCACGGTAGCAGCATTAAGGATTTTTTCGATAGGTCTTTTACAAGCCTGTAATGTTCGTGGGGAACGTTTCTCGACACCGAATCTACGATACCACAAGGAGGACTTGCAGAACATCGACAAAATATATCATTTTCAAGCTACTTTCCCCACTCATTCTAAATTGTTTATTGACCATATCCTTTATAAAATTAATGGGATTATAACGGAGGCACCCTGTAAAGAATTATTTAATCAAACCATAATTTATATAAAAAAGTAAAGTATCTCAGAGTCTCTCTGAGGATGATAGCTCGGCTATCGAAACGCGTTGTTGTGGTTTTTAATCTTTTTTGGTTTCAGAGGACAATTTTTGAAGATAACCAAGGACCGGTCCGTTCCACCAAAAAAAATAAGTGTATAAATACATTTTCACAACAAAATGAAAAACGAGTGAAAAATATTTGATAATCAAAGACTGAATGTTGTTCGAAATATATTGTCTTGATTAAACTCGAAGGACCAGAAGAAATAATAAGCTTGTTTCTTGCTTTTAACGAAAACGTGGTTTTTATTTTACGGTTTCTTTTCGAATGTGTATAATTTAGTTGGTCTATCGTGGTATAACGACAGTATAATGTCGAGGGTTGACCAGGCAGACAGGCAGCCTCTGGTGGCAGAGGGAAAGGCAGCTAGAGAGATTTCTCTCTTCTGGAGAATTCCACAAGAACATGTGCCGAACAAATGTATTTTTTACACCAACAAGGGGCGCCCCACGAAACGATCAACGCGCCCCACAAAAATTAAGAGCCCTAGGTCATCGCCTAAGTATATCAGACGATGCGTGATGGTGCAAAATGCAGATACATCGACAGGTGGGCCCTCTTAAATCGAATAACTTTTGTCGACGAAATGGGAGCTGTTTTCTTTTCACAGTTTTTCTCGACCTTCCGAACGAAACTGGAAAAGTTTATTCAACAACATCGTGACAAATTAGAGTGACCCACAGAATAAGGTTCGCCAGCTCGATCAATATTTCACAAAAGAATACTTATCGAGTGTCTCTTCAACTTTGAAACTTCTCTCACACCTTCGACTTCGGCATTCAAAGGCGTCCAGTAGACAGAGATTTTCACGGAAATTTTTAATATATCAAGCCGCCATTTATTATTAATATATAATTAAAAGTATTATTAATAGAGCCCGGAACCGAATTTTAACTAAACTGGTTTCGGAATTGGATTCATATTACTTATGCGTGCATAGATCAAAATTTGGGGAAAATTGTAATTCTAGAGACTTTTTTTAAGTGGAAACTTCTGTAGGTACGTTGAACAATTTCGAATAGAGGGTAAATTCATGCTTTCGTGTTACCATGACGCGTTACCAACATACTTTAATGTTAACAGCAGTGGCGGCTGGTGACTTTTTGACAGGGGGTGCGCAGGTGCAAAAATATTAGTAGTTAAGAGTTTAGGACTCCAGTGCTATAGCAAGTTATTAAATTTAAGAGAAATAAAAGGGATACAAAAGTGTGATATTTAATATTATTTTTACGAATTAAATTTTAATTAACATCTTATAACCTCCAAAATATTTTTGGGTTATCATCCCTAAATTATTTTCATCGAGTACGAAAAAAAAAAACATTATCGACATTTCTGAGCCCCTTCAAAGTACTCTGTACGGTTGCATGTCGTTACGGCTCTAGGTTACTTAATTAAATTTGGTTGCTTTCATAGAAATACAATTATATCGATTTTTCATGAAAACTGCATTTGAAAATAAAATATATTTTATTACAAGGTTCTAATTAAACTCGACAAAAACACAAAAAAAAATTTAAACAAAATCCGCTCTACGATCTTTTAAAGAAATAAAATGTTCACTACTTTCTCATCAAAATTGTTTAAATCCAAATACACAAATTAATAATTAGACCCTAGAATGGGTATTCCTATCTCTTTGTGAATAGCGGTACTATTGGAGGTAGGCTTGTAAGCGGCACAATTAGCAATCGCAATCACGGCACCTACGCATTTAGCATCATAAACCGTAAATAGACACTCCAAATTCTGACTCGTATTCACCATTTGGCAATATCGCATAAGCGCGGAGCGGCGTACCCCGGGCTAGCTTTAACGTGGTGTTCTGTAGTTTATTTCTCCGTATCCCGTGGAGGCCGTTGATAGGCATCGCACGGCAGCCACACTAGGTGCATAATTCTGGGCGCACCAACTTATTTAAATTTCCTTATAATATTTAATATAATGGAATCAAACGTTTGCGTACTTTATTCCAAGTCACTCACAAGTATTATTAGTTAATTAGTATATCATTATTTTGTGTTTAAAAATGTGATAAATCCAAGTCTTTTACATTAAACAGAAAAGAATAGATCGCTCATTTCACGAGGAGCGCGCGCTCTTGCGCTCTTTAAGACCAGCCGCCACTGGTTAACAGTATTCTACTGTTAATATCTCAGCAGAGAAGAATGCTTCAATTAGCATGTAGCGAAAATGTTTGCGTAATAAACAGTTAAAAGTCAGTTACAAGTCACCCAATGGAGGTTTACACTCTTGGATACTGACGACTGACTAGCGGCTTTAAGTTGGAAGTGTATACAACCACCGTACCATGCTGATGAGGCCAAGGAAGGCCGAAACTAGTCTATGGTTGCGGTTATACATATTTTCAATTTTGGGCACGTTTAACTGTTTAATTACAGAACATTTAATTGGTAATTTGTCGATACTGTTAATATTATTATGTGTCGAACTACACTGCAACTAGTCATAAGTTTTCACTTCTGATGGCACTCTCCAAGACTGTCAATTTTATTTTTGAATAGCGCCCCAAAATTAAAGAAATTAGAAGCATTTTTAGAAAGAAATATTTTGGAAATTTCGCATTTTTCTTGCAACAATTTAAAAAAAATAAAACATAATACATTCCTTATTTTTTGACGTAAAAATTGTGAGAATGGTTGAAATTTCGAATTTGACTTTAGCATTTCTAATTCGAAATCGAATTGTTAAAAAAAAACAAAAATTCAAGTTTAAATATCTGAAAAAAATCGCAATTTGGTGATTGGTGGAAAAAAAGATGTCAAGGTAGGAACCGAACATTTCAAAAAACAAACTCAAAATTTCTCTTAAAAAATGTTTCATCGAAACTTAGAATTTCGGGGAAAAAATGCTTTACTACTAAAGATTCTTTTCCATTCGTATTGATTTTTGGCATTTCCTTCGCGACTTGCTTCTTCCACAATTTGCAGTTACCTTTTTTCGTTAAAGGATTGGCATGAATGGAATTAACTAGTCTCTGGAATTAACCAAACTTCGCAAGGAAGATACAGATTATATTTAACGATTCTTTTCTTAAGAAAAAATCAAAATTTCAAGTAGTAAGTCAAAATTTATTAAAAAAAAAACATTTTATTAAAGACCAACACTGGATTATGTACCATATCAAAAAAATAATTGATACGAAGTAACACAGAATACCCCACGTGAGGTTTTAAGCAGAGGTAATAACGATTTAATGTTCCAGTTGTTACTTCTAGACGTCTAGTAAAAAGATTTTTACTTTCCTGACATAATAACGCCGTAAATCATAAAGATAGGAAGGGGCGATTTGACATAAAACTCTGCAGTAAATTACATGTCAGCAGGCCGAAAATAAGGAGCAGAGTCAAAAGCACAAGTTTCTCGTGCCATCAATTTTACACGCGTCGCTGAAAAAAAAAACTGAGATTTAAAATTTTACCACTAAATGCCCGAAGGTCATAAATATCAAATCATGGCAACAAATAAACTAATAATTTTGGTCTTCTATTCCTTTTCTATGTAAAATAAACTAACCTATTCTTTGTCAGCTGTCATTAGGTGAAGTTTAAAAAAAATTAGATATCACAGAGTCATAATTCATAAAAAGTTTCAGACTATTGTCAACTTTCATGACCAAAAAATATTTCCAAAGTGGGTCGAAGAAATGTTAAATAAAATTAATACAATATTTTCGACCAATGACTCTTTCGAAATGAGTTGTAATTTTAATTATGCCCGAAAGTTTCGCTTTTGTAGCACACAGCAAATACCGAGAGTACGTTACGTAAGGGTAGGGTTGACAGTAAAATGAGTAGTGTTGACACTAGTGGTAGCGATGGCTCGTGGTTAGGAGTCTGGCCTGTAACGTGACGGTCCTGGGTTCGACTCCCAGTCGCTGATCACATATTTTTTGAAACTCTACAACATTTTAAAGACTAACACCCGATTTTTTCAATATTAACTTCTGAAAAACCAAATTAAACTTGAAGTGTTGGGAATTTTTGACAAAAATTGACGTGGCTTGATTCATGATAGGATATGTTTTAAGCCAAAAAACTATCTCAGCTACACCCAAATTATTATTATATTGAATTTTTTTGTTATATGATAAATTTAGTCCTAATTATAAGTAATACAGAAACTGGAAAATGTGTTTGTCTGTCTGTTTGTCCGCTTTTTACGATTAAATTACTAAGGTCATTTTGACGAAAATTGCTCTTGCCAGACGCGATTGTTAATAGAATACATTTTATCCTGATAAACTGTTCCAGATATACCCAAACTAATATTATATCTAACAAAAATAACTAACCTTTCTAGGTTATTATGGAAAATAAAGGATTAATGAACGACGACAGCGAAATTTAACGATAGAGCCTTGCCGTAATTTTGCAAGTAGAATGGTCTAACAGCGTCATCTAACGCCATAGGATGCAACTTTGCTGGCCAACAGTGGCGGCTGGCGTAAAGGCACCCCCAGTTTCGCTTACGAGTTTTTTTCTCAAAATTTCACTTTCACTCAATATTCACTTGTATTTGAAAATTTCGAGTTTTTTTTTTGATACTTCTGCTTGTTCTCAAAACTCTCCCTTTTTTCGAACATTCGACAAAATTTAAAACTTAAAATTTTAAGAATAACTCGAAATTTCGAAAAAAGCTTTCAACTAATTGATTGAAATTTCAAGAAAAAAGTCGAAATATAATAAAAACTCGAAATTTTTTGGAAGTTTGAAAAAAGGGAGAATTTTGAGAACAGGTCGAAGTATCATAATGTTCTGAACACTTTTCATTACACAATTTTTTGTAGAAATTTTTAATTTTCTCTGATTTCTTTAGGTTTCTTTCACAAAGTTGCGACATTGAAAAACCTATTTTATTTTTAATTTTGATCAAAATCACATTTTCAAAAACTAGATTTTGAAAATGTGATTTTGAATGTTTCTAATAATTTTTCTAAAAGACTTCATTAGGTCTCCAGGAATATAAAAGATTGAATTTTGAGATTAATCCGAAATTTCTTAAAAAGTCGAATTTTGAGAAAAATATCGAAACTTCGAAAAAATAAGAATTTTAAGGAAAAAGTTGATGAGAATTTCACACAGAAAGTCAACTCTTGAAAAAAGTCGTTTATCAAAAGAAGAATCTTGAAAAAAAATCGAAATTTTGAAAAAAAGGCGAATATCAAGGAAAAAAAATCAGATTTCCAGGAATAGAAATAGATTTTGAGATTAACCCGAAATTTCTTAAAAAGTCGAATTTTGAGAAAATATCGAAACTTCGAAAAATACGAATTTTAAGGAAAAAGTTGATGGGAATTTCACACAGAAAGTCAACTCTTGAAATAAGTCGTTTATCAAATGATGAATCTTGAAAAAAAAATCGAAATTTTGAAAAAAAAAAGGCGAAGTTCGAGGAAAAAAAATCAGATTTCCAGGAAGAGAAATAGATTTTGAGATTAACCCGAAATTTCTTAAAAAGTCGAATTTTGAGAAAATATCGAAACTTCGAAAAATACGAATTTTAAGGAAAAAGTTGAGGAGAATTTCACACAGAAAGTCAACTCCTGAAAAAAGTCGTTTATCAAAAGACGAATCTTGAAAAAAAATCGAAATTTTGAAAAAAAGGTTGAAAAAAAAAGGTGAATGTCAAGGAAAAAAATCAAATTTCCAGGAATAGAAAAGATTGGATTTTGGGATTAACCCGAAATTTCTTAAAAAGTCGAATTTTGGGAAAAAATACGAATTTTAAGAAAAAAGTTGATGAGAATTTCACACAGAAAGTCAACTCTTGAAAAAAGTCGTTTATCAAAAGACGAATCTTGAAAAAAAATCGAAATTTTGAAAAAAAGGCGAATATCAAGGAAAAAAAATCAGATTTCCAGGAATAGAAATAGATTTTGAGATTAACCCGAAATTTCTTAAAAAGTCGAATTTTGAGAAAATATCGAAACTTCGAAAAATACGAATTTTAAGGAAAAAGTTGATGGGAATTTCACACAGAAAGTCAACTCTTGAAATAAGTCGTTTATCAAATGATGAATCTTGAAAAAAAAATCGAAATTTTGAAAAAAAAAGGCGAAGTTCGAGGAAAAAAAATCAGATTTCCAGGAAGAGAAATAGATTTTGAGATTAACCCGAAATTTCTTAAAAAGTCGAATTTTGAGAAAATATCGAAACTTCGAAAAATACGAATTTTAAGGAAAAAGTTGAGGAGAATTTCACACAGAAAGTCAACTCCTGAAAAAAGTCGTTTATCAAAAGACGAATCTTGAAAAAAAATCGAAATTTTGAAAAAAAGGTTGAAAAAAAAAGGTGAATGTCAAGGAAAAAAATCAAATTTCCAGGAATAGAAAAGATTGGATTTTGGGATTAACCCGAAATTTCTTAAAAAGTCGAATTTTGGGAAAAAATACGAATTTTAAGAAAAAAGTTGATGAGAATTTCACACAGAAAGTCAACTCTTGAAAAAAGTCGTTTATCAAAAGACGAATCTTGAAAACAAAATCGAAATATTGAAAAAAAAGGCGAATGTCAAGGAAAAAAAATCAGATTTCCAGGAATAGAAATAGATTTTGAGATTAACCCGAAATTTCTTAAATAGTCGAATTTTGAGAAAATATTGAAACTTCGAAAAATACGAATTTTAAGGAAACAGTTGATGAGAATTCCAGAACCATAAAGTATTTGATGAGATAAAGTTGAAATTTCGAAAAAAAAACACGCATTGTATCAAAAATGGCTAACTTTTGAGATGTGTTTCCAGGAGAAAAGTCTAAATTAAAAAAAAAAACGAATTTTTGAAAAAAAAACATCTAAATATCGAGATAAAGATCAAAATGTTGAGGTAAAAGTCACAATTTCGAAGCAAAAGGCAGATTTTAATAAACTAGTCGAAATTTCTGAAAGATTAGATTCTAAAAGTAGGAAGTTTTCAAAAAAAAACTCAATGTTAGGAAAAATAACGTAATTTCGAAAAGAAGGCGAAATTTCGAGCAAACAGTTTTCAAGAAGTCAAATTTTGAAACATAAGTGGAATTTAGCGAATAAAATCAAAATTAAAAAAAACAATTTTCGAAAAAAAGAGTTGAATTTTCAAGAAAAAGACGAATTTCGACGAAAACCAACTTTCAGAACTTCACACAAGAAGTCGAACTTTGATAAAACAGGAAAATTTTGAAGAATAGGCATTTACAAAATCGAAATTTTGAAATTTTAGTGACTAAGCTTAGATTATTAAAAACATAAAGGATCATATTTCGACAAAAGATCGAAATTTCAAAAAAAGATCAAAATTTTGGGAAAATGATCGAAATTTTCAGAAAAACTCGGAATTTCGAGACAACGGCAAAGTATGAGAAAAATTCGAAATACCAAAAACAAATCAAAATTTCCAAAAACGGGCGCGAATTTTGAATTATTTTTTCAATATTCACTTGTATTTGAAAGTTTCGAGTTTTTTCTTGATATTTCTGCTTGTTCTCAAAACTCTTCGTTTTTTCGAACATTCGACAAAATTTAAAACTTCAAATTTTAAAAATAACTCGAAATTTCGAGAAAAGCTTTCAACTAATTGATTGAAATTTCAAGAAAAAAGTCGAAATATAATAAAAACTCGAAATTTTTTGGAAGTTTGAAAAAAGGGAGAATTTTGAGAACAAGTCGAAGTATCAAAATTTTCTGAACACTTTTCATTACACAATTTTTTGTAGACATTTTTAATTTTCTCTGATTTCTTTTTTTAGAAAATTTAGGTTTCTTTCACAAGGTTACGATATTTAAAAACCTATTTTATTTTTAATTTTGATCAAAATCACATTTGACAATGTGATTTTGAACTTTTCTAATATTTTTTTCTAAAAGACTTCATTGGGTCTCCAGAAATATAAAAGATTGAATTTTGAGATTAATCCGAAATTTCTTAAAAAGTTGAAATTTGAGAAAAATATTGAAACTTCGAAACTAGTTTTTGTAAAAGTTTTGAGAAAGAAATCAATATTTCGAGCAGGAATTAAAATGTTAACTCAAATTTCTTTCAAAATGTCAACATTTTGAGAATATAATTCCAATTTCAAGAAAAAATCTAAATTCGACTAACTCAGCTCGCATTTTACTATTTCTCTAAAAAATAAGTTAATACGGTATCTTTGTCTTTTTACCTCAAATCTCATTTTGTTTAAAAATGTTGAGTTTTTTCAGTTATTTCGATTTTTTTTAGGAAATTTTGATTTTTTCTGCAAAGTTTCCATTTTTCTTAGGTATTTTATAAAAAGAAATTTTCTCGAAAATTCCATTTTTCCTAAAAGTGATGTTCTTAAAATTTCTTCTAGAAATTCCAACTTCTCCAGATTTTTCTTTGTGTTCCTCTAATTTACTTTAAAAATTTTAAATTTTAAAGCTTTAAAAATTTTATATTTTTAGGCTTTAAAAATTTTAAATTTTAAAGCTTTAAAAATTTTAAATTTTAAAGCTTTAAAATTTTAAAAGTTTTTTCACGACACGGACAATTTAAAGTTCATTTTATTTTGTGTTTTGACAAAAAATGTTTGTAAAAAACCCTGAAAGCTCTATAAAAATTTCAACATATTGAGAAAACAAAAGATTTCGACTTTTTTGTAAAGATATTTCAAATTTTTTTCAAATTTCGATTTTTTCTTCAAGACATTTTGCTTTTTTTTCCTATGCAACTTGTGTTTTTCTCTAAACATTTTATACAAATTTTGTTTTTAGAACTTTCGACTTTTCCTGGAGATTTTATCTTTAAAATATTTTTTCTTTGTAGAAATTTTGATTTTTTGCTAGTTTTGAGAATTTAAAAGTTTTTTAACGAAATTTTAATATTTTAAAGTTTATTTTATTTTGTAATTTTGATAAGAAACTAAAAATTGTTAAGTATAAGTTTAGGGAAAATAAAATTCAAATCTGCATAAAAATAAGAAAAATTTGGAAAAAATATTGAAATTTCAAGAAAAAATGAACCTTGCAAATTTCAACCTTTTTTACAATTTGATATTTCTCTAAAAATTACTACTACTGTAGGACCAAAGAAAATTCTGAATCGGAATTTCCAATTTTTCTAGAAATGTTCATTTTTTTCTTGAAACTCTCAAGTCCAAATTTAAAATTCAAATTTCGACAAACAAAAAATCGAAATTTAAGAATTAAACTCAAAATTTCAAGAGAAAGCAGATCATATTTCTAGAAAAAGTTTCGTATTATAAACAACATTTAAAAAAAAAATAACAGTTTCGAATTAAAAAAAAGAAAGTTTTTTTGAAATAAATTAATTGTCGGAAATATTCTTATAATTTTGACTTTTAAAGTGGGAATTATTGAAATTTTGGAGAAAATGAATCAATATTTTTAGAAGAGTCTCAAAATTTCGAAATTAAAATTAAATAAAATTTTGAAAGAAATTCATTAACAATTTACTGTTCTAATTTAATTTTTTTCTGGTAATTTTAAAGTTCCAGAGAAATTTCAAGAACCAAATATTCCAGCTTGAAGCCAATTTTTTGTGATTAAAATTCAAATTTTGGCAATTTATTTGTATATAAAATGGAAGCTTTTTTTTGAAATTTGTTTCAAAACTTTGCACAATTTTAAAAATAGAAATTTTTGTTATTAATTTTTTTTAATTCGAGTGTTATTTCGAAATTTTTCTCAAAGAAATGTAAAGTTAAATAAAAAAACATTACCACTTTTAAAAAGTAAAGCTAAAGTTATCAGAAAATTCGAATTTTTAAAAAAAAAGTCAAATCTTAAAAAATTTTGAAATTTTCATAGAAAGTCAAATTTTCAAAGGAAGATAAGGATTCCAACTTTTAAAATGGTCGACATTTTCGATAATTTTGGGAATGTCAATGAAAGACGAATTTTTGGAAAAATATCGACATTTAAAATAATTTCCAGAGTTTTTAATTAAATTTTCAAAGAAGCTGAATTTTTTGAATATTGTAGAAAACTCAAAATTATCGAAATATTCGTAATTATTAAAAAAGTTGTAATTTTAAAAAGGTAAAATTTCGAAAAAAGTCGAAATTTTCAGTAATTCAATTTTGTAAAGGATCTTTTCTTTTAAGTCGATGATTTAATAGGAAATGTTTTAAAAATGTATAAATAAAATTTTAAAAAAGTTTGAACTTTTCAACAAAAGTCAAGTTTTCAAAAAGAGTCGAAATTTTGAATAAAAAGTCGAAGTTTTGAAATGGAGTCGAAATTTTACGAAATATTAGTCGAAAATTTCCATAAAAGGTTTTAAGAAATGTCTAACTTAAAAAAAAATTACAATTTTCAAATAAAAGATCGACAGTTTGCAAAAAATGTCAAAATTTTGAAAATAACTGAAATTAACAAAATAGTTTCCCAAAAATTTAAAATTTTGGAAAATGACTAAAATTTTCGAAAAGTAACGTTTCGAAATGTCGAAATTTTCATTAGAAAATTTAAACATTTTAAAAAGCTAAACATTGTCGCAGCACCCCCATTAGTTGCGGCTACGAGCCGCCACTGCTGGCCAATATTAATATATTGGCTAATACTAATGCTGTTAATCCTGGAGACTCTCTAGACGTCGAAATATATACATATGAGCGCATTGTAACGCAATGTAAATAGATGGAATAGAATTTAGAATAGAATTGTAGAATTTAATAAAAAATAAAAAGTTTCTAGAAGGATCTGATGAGGGGAAAGCGGCCGCGATAACGAAACAAACAGCATATAAACGTTCCAGAAATTTCGGCAAACGATAGGCCTTATCTGCCGAAAAGTTCTAGAAGCCGGGAGCCAAAACTATAAAAGGCGGTCAGCTTTCCCTCAAGTCAGTCAGTTAGAGTCGGTGTAGTTGAGTAGTGAGTTAGTAAAAGTCAATAATAAGTGAGTTAATTGTCCAATTGTGGTGATCCAAGTTTAGTTTGGTATTATTTTCAATTCACGTGTGAATCATTTCGAACCGATAAGTCCGTAACAGTATCAACGAATTCGAACAAAATATCATTCTCCAAGCTGCACGAACTCTTTTAAAACTGTGCAATCTGATTTAGTTACTTTTGTTACATTCATCCAAACAATTAATTTTAAATTTTCAAATCATCTGAAGCCACCAGTGGCGCCAAATTCTTCCCGTACCCTTGAGGATACGCGTACCACACTTTGGAAAACACCTTTGGGACTAAATTATTTTCTAAGGGAAACACTGATCTAGAAGGAAATTCAATTCATGCGGAGTGGCGGAGGTTCGCACGTGTTAAGTAAATTAGCGACAAAACAGACGACTTATTTTGATGTAGTTGCAAAGATTAGTTCTTTTTGGGTGCAAAAGATAAACAAGCGCCTAAAGGGTAATATTTGAGTTGTAGGGATCGGTTGGGCGTGAAAAGGGCGCGGAAGAATAACAAACAGGTGTGTCGCAGCGAAGGCAAAAGTGTGAACTGCAAACAACGTTGCTTTTGTGTTGATTCACCCCCGACGTGTTAATGTTAACGATTCGCTAAATGCTCCCTTCCAGAGACTATTCCCTTCCATCTCAGAAACCGTCCCTTTTCTCTCCTTCGCACGCAATATTATTTGTTAGAATAGCTAACCGTTTTGTTAGGCCTATTTGCTGCGACACCGAGGCGAGATAATAACCCACCGATTGTTGGCGGGATGTCAATTGCCAACACAAGGGCTAATTGTTGCCCGGATAAAATCTCCTGATTCATACTCAGCAATTTCGGGGAGTTTATAAGGGAGACTTTTCAATAGAAGCGACTAATTAATGACACCAGACGTAGGTGCTTTTCACGGACGCCTCTAATACTCCTTGCGTGACAGAAAGGCGTAGCCCATCAGTAACATAAACTTCTCAGTTTTGTGTTATCTTACTTCCCTTTTATCTGGCTTATTTATAAATCAGTTTAAACATTTCTGGCATTTGTTGAATCAGGGTAGGTCTATTTTTATAGTGGTACCCTAGCTGCCACAAAGTTCACTTAATTTGAAACAGATTTGCTTAATGAACTACTCAAAGTCAACTTATACTGAGACAATATTAAAAAAAATTAAGCAGTCTTAGGGGCTGCGGGTTCAAACCCCCGTTGCCGATCACGCATTTTCAATGTTCACACTTCTCAGGCGCGTTGGGCGCACCTAATGTTGACAGAAGAGCATATTCATAAAGCGTGATGGTACCGCGTGATAGTCACGCGTGATAGTCACGCGTGATAGTCACGCGTGATGGTCACGCGTGATGGTCACGCGTGATAGTCACGCGTGATAGTCACGCGTGATAGTCGCGCGTGATAGTCACGCGTGATAGTCACGCGTGATAGTCACGCGTGATAGTCACGCGTGATAGTCACGCGTGATAGTCACGCGAAACTATGTCCTACCTAAAATCGCTCAACTCGTCTAAAGAAAGGAAGTTTTCACTTCAAAAAAGTGTTTTGTTTGTATTTCTAATTATAATTATAATCATTTTCCATGTTTCCCTCCAACAGAAACAGATTAAACTTTAAAATAGATTTACGCTGTCCCTAGGTTCCTGCTTCGTCAAGCGGATGCAGGTCGTAAATTTTTTTCTACATGCCAGCGACAGTTCGAGTTTTCCAGGTCAAATTTCAGGAATTATCTGTGTTTCGCAGCGCTCCTTGCGCAACCTAATCAGATTACCGAAAAAATTTAATCCTCTTACGCGCCAAACATCTGCCGGAGGCATTTAATGCTATATTCGCATTAATTACCCGAGCAAAAAAGCCGCACTACACCGAATTTAATTCCGAGCGGAGGCAGGAGCTGAAAGATGCTGCTAGGTCTGCATCTGACACAATTTCAGGCGTCGTCGATCGGTTTCGGGTCGTCTCGGGGGGTGTCGCGCCCGCGGCAGCGGATTTACCCTGAAAACGACTCTGCTGAAAACTCGACGGTTCAATCGCCGAATAAACAAATCGACCGAATACGTAATTCGGGTAATTTACCACTCGCCAAATGCACCATGATGTGGGAGCGTTTTTTCGAAGGGAGTCGTGTCCACAAGAGTAAATCTAGAGCATTTGTGACAGAATAACTTTTGGAAAAATTTCAGTTATTTTGGATATGAACTCACTCTCGTGTCTGACCGTTTGTCAGAGATTTCTGCCCTGTTACAAAACAATATTTCATAAAAATTAATTAAAAAAGAATACAAAATTCAAAAAACGAAATACGACATACGAAATACAAAATATAAAATACAAAGTGCAAAGTACAAAATCAAAATACAAATACAAGGTACAAGATACAAATACAAGATACAAATACAAGATACAAGATACAAAATAAAGAATACAAAATAAAGAATACAAAATACAAAGCTCAGAATACAAAATACAAAGTACAAAATACAAAATAAGAAATACGAAATACGAAATACGAAATACGAAATACGAAATACGAAATACGAAATACGAAATACGAAATACGAAATACGAAATACGAAATACGAAATACGAAATACGAAATACGAAATACGAAATACGATATACAAAATACGAAATACGAAATACGAAATACGAAGCACGAAATACGAAATACGAAATACAAAATACGAAATGCAAAATACAAAATACAAAATGTAAAATACAAAGTAAAACGTACAACGTACAACATACAAAATACAAACTACACGTTCAACGTAGAACGTACAACGTACAACGTTCAACGTTCAACGTACAACGTATAACGTACAACGTACAACATAGAAAATACAAAGTACAAAATACAAAAAATAACATACAAAATACAAAGAACAAAATACAAAAAATACAAAATACAAGATACAAAATTCAGGATACAAGATCAGGACACATGATACAAAATACACAATACAAAGTACAAAATACAAAGTACAAAATACAAAGTACAAAATACAAAATACAAAATACAAAATACGAAATACGAAATACGAAATACGAAATACGAAATACGAAATACGAAATACGAAATACGAAATACGAAATACGAAATACGAAATACGAAATACGAAATACGAAATACGAAATACGAAATACGAAATACGAAATACGAAATACGAAATACGAAATACGAAATACGAAATACGAAATACGAAATACGAAATACGAAATACGAAATACGAAATACGAAATACGAAATACGAAATACGAAATACGAAATACGAAATACGAAATACGAAATACGAAATACGAAATACGAAATACGAAATACGAAATACGAAATACGAAATACGAAATACGAAATACGAAATACGAAATAGGAAATACGAAATACGAAGCACGAAATACGAAATACGAAATACGAAATACGAAATACGAAATACGAAATACGAAATACGAAATACAAAATACGAAATGCAAAATACAAAATACAAAATGTAAAATACAAAGTAAAACGTACAACGTACAACATACTAAATACAAACTACACGTTCAACGTACAACGTACAACGTACAACGTTCAACGTACAACGTTCAACGTTCAACGTACAAGTACCACGTTCAACATTCAACGTAGAACGTATAACGTACAACGTACAACATAGAAAATATAAAGTACAAAATACAAAAAATAACATACAAAATACAAAGAACAAAATACAAAATACAAGATACAAAATTCAGGATACAAGATACAGGACACATGATACAAAATACAAAATTCAAAATATAAGATACAAAATACAAGATACAAAATACAAAACTCAGAATACAAAATACAGAATATAGAAAAGACTATATATTTTACTAAACATTAGACATTAAAATCAAACATCGATTTTTTTCGAAAAATTCTATCTTTATTTTTCTATAAATTTCAGCCTTCTTCCAAAATTTTCATTCCTTTGTTACAAAATTTTGCTTTTTTGGGTATTTAGATTTTTTTTAATTTTGAGATTCTTTGTTTCGTATTTTTGAGAAATTTTGTTTTTTGTCAAAATATAACATTTACAATACTTCGAATCTTTCTGAATATTTCGTTTTTGTTGAAACTTTCGAATTTTTTCTTCAAAATTATTATTTAAAAAAAAATGACAAGACTTCAAAAAAAAGACGTAGATTTTTGGAATGAAAAGCCCAAAAAGTACAATTTTGCGAATAGAGCCGAATTTTAGGAATTACGTTCATTTTCAGAGAAAAGAATATCGAAAATATGACTTTTTTATTAATTTCGAATTTTTTGAAGATTTCAATTGTTAAAAATTATTACTACTTAAAAATTTGAACCTTTTTGAAAACTTCAACTCTCAAAATTTTATTCTGTTAGCTTTGACTCTTTTCAAATTCCTCTTTCTTCAAAATTTCGACTTTTTTCGAAATTGACCTTGTTTAAAAAATTTCCTCAAAACTTTGACTTCTTTTTGAATTTTTTAAATTTTAACTTAAAAAGTTTTGAATTCTTGAATATTTCTACTTGGTTAAATCTTCCAACTTTCTGTCTAATATTCTGAATTTTTCCAAATATTTCATTTTTCGAAAATTTCATTTGTTCGAAAATTTCATTTTTTCGAAAGTTTCATTTTTTCGAAAATTTCATTTTTTCGAAAATTTCATTTTTTCGAAAATTTTATTTTTTCGAAAATTTCATTTTTTCGAAAATTTCAAATTTTTAGAAAATATTGGCATTTGTCAAAAAATTGAAAAAAAAACTTAAAAACTTAAAAAGTTTTGAATTCTTGAATATTTCTACTTTGTTAAATCTTCCAACTTTCTGTCTAATATTCTGACTTTTTTAAATATTTCATTTTTCGAAAATTTCATTTTTTCCAAAAATTTCAAATTATGTTATTTATTGGCATTTGTCAAAAAATTCATATAAAATAATCGAAGCATACGAAAACAATCCTAATTTAGAAAAAATCATGAAATCAAAGAACTGAAAATTTTTAAATAAAAAGAAGCAAAATTCGAAATCGAAATTTTCAAATAATTAAAAACCGACATTTTCAATAAATTAAAAATCGAAATTTTCAGATAATTAAAAATTATCAATAAAACCTAAATTAAAAAAAAATAGAAATAATTACAACATTGTTAGGATTTTTCTAAATATTTATTACAAGCTGCGTCACAACTTAATTGTTTACTTATACGGTGTAAACAAAAAGTTTCCCCAGATAGTGTGTTGTTATTTTTGTCATGTTTCCGGTATAATATATTATTAACATTGGAGCATGTCGGTAACGCATGTTGGTGACCCCAAACCATAAGTTTATCCTCTATCCAGAATGGCTTAACGCGCCTAAAGAAGTGTTCACTTCAAAAATGACAGTAGCAACCTAGATGGGAAAACTTTTTGTACACTTGATTTAAAACAATGAAAAAAGAGAATATTTTGAGAACCCAATATTGCCTTACAGCTGATTGGTACAAAACAATCAGCTAAAAATAATTTAAAGCATTTTCCTATGTAATATCTAACACGTGGGATCTAGAAAATAAAACCAGTGGAAACCTGAGTATCCTGAATATCTATCCACTAGTATTTTTAGTCCCATCTAATAATAAACCTGTGGAGGGGTCTTCTATTTCATTCAACCAAACTAAAACGTTTAATTGCTTTTAATTAGATAAACGTGTGATATACACGAGATTAAAAATCAGAGCTACGATACTCATTAGAGAACGCCGTCCCTAATTGGAATCCTAGCTGACTGACAGAAGAGTTTGAGGTTATACGAGCCCGAAAACTATCCCGAGCTCATATAACCTCAAATTCGCATGTCAATCAGCTGCAACTCTAATAAAAGACGACGGCTAAGATTGCACCAGCAGTAAAACACCTGCTATCGATTCTTCTCCCCTGTTCCACAACGTTCTCGTCCTAGAACGGATTCTCGTCCTGTTCGTGTATCCTACCGACTTACCGCGAATGTCAACGAAGGTCAGAACTATGTCAGCGTCCTGATTTTCTATAAGGACGCGATGGCTCGCTCTTCGTTGTCCCTTGATCGAAACGGAAGGAGATTATGAGTTTACCTTTGATTATATCGCCCTTTTAGAAATTAAACGCCCCGAGATGAACTTTGTGGGGATAATTTCCGGACCATTGGTTTGCTAAACTTATTCAGTTGAGGCGAGAGAAGTTTAAGGATTTTTGAATTCGGAGACATATTTGGAAATTGGCTTCAACGAATTCAGTCGACGAAAAAACTCGTTCCAAGATACCTGGACTGAATTTGAGTACTTGATCTTAATACGATTGTGAGAAACAGCCCAAAGGCTTCTATTTTTAGTTCCAAAATATATTTATGAGTTTTTTAAGTCATCAAAATATTTTGGCCCCCCATTTGTTAGAGTATGAAAAAGGGCGATTCGCGTCATTCGCTTAGGCATACGACGTAGAACGTATCAACGAATTTGAACAAAACATCATTCTGCAATCTGCACGAACTCTTTAAAACTGCTCAAGCTGATTAAGTTTTATTACTTTCATCCAAAGAATTAATTTTTTTAATTGAAATACAAATCTTGTCCCCTAAAACCAAGAAACATAACATAGGTTGCACTAACGCTTTTCGATAGCCAAGCTATCATCTTCAGAGAGATACTACTTTTGTATTTTGATTTTGTATTTCAATTTTTGAAGATAACCAAGGACCAGACCGTTGAACTAAAATTAATTTTTTAATTTAAAGCCACCTGGTGCAGCCCACCAAACTCTTCCCGTAGCCTTTGGGGATACGTATCACTTTGGGAAACACTGGTTTAAACAATGAGAATCAATCAGACGATCAGGTCCCAAAAATTTAATAAAATAAATTCCAAAAATATTAGTTATAAAAACCCTTCAACTTGTATTGGTGTGGAGAAAGACAAATCCAAATTAATAGGGGGGTATTTATTGGCTAAATTGAGATGCTTTGTCGCTAAAGTGAGAGATGAATTAGCGAGGGACCGGATTCTGCATCGAAGATAATTTCGTCGTTAATTTGATAATTGCAGCTCCACCGAGAATGGGACTTGTTAGCCGACAAAATATGGAATTAAATTCAGTAACTCGCGATTCGATAATAAATTTGTTTAGCTTCAAAACATACGTTCCACCTAGAACTATATGGAACTTATAATTACTTTACCGTCGAAAATTAAACTTTACAAATTACATAACCCGCGTTCTCAAAGTAGTGAACTGGCGGAGATGAGCGGAAACTCTTCGACAAACTGTCCTCACATCAGCCTAGACTTTCGTCTTCGTTTCATTGAAAAGCCAAATCTAATCAAAAATGACTTGCATACTGAACTAGCGGAAATAAAACTATTCCAAGGAAAGAAGTTGAGATATTTCACTAAAGCTGCGGCAAAGATTAGTTTAATGTTTGAGAAAATTCTCCATCACACTGCAAAATATCAGTAGACAGTAATCCCTATGATTAGCTTCTGAAATATCGATGGTTGAAATCAAAAAGACTCCTTTATCATTCATCAGGTTGAACATCTCAGCAAAAAGTCGACGTAGCTACATAATACTCTTAAGGTTAGAGCATGTTGGTAACACGAATTAGCGTGTTGGTAACGCAAACTAGCGTGATGGTAACGCAGACTAGTGTGATGGTAACGCGCATTAGTGTAATGGTAACGCGGACTGGCGTGATGGTAACACGGACTAACATATGGTAACACGGACTAAGCTATGGTAACGCGGACTAGCGTGAGGGTAACGCGCACTAGCGTGATGGTAACGCACACTAGCGTGATGGTAACGCGCATTAGCGTAATGGTAACGTGGGCTAGTGTCATGGTAACATGGATTAACCTATGGTAACGCAAACTAGCCTGATGTTAACACGGACTAACGTAAAGGTAACGCACAAACGTAATTGTAAAGCGCATTAGCGAGATGGTAACGCGGACTAGCGTGATGGTAACGCACAAACGTAATTGTAAAGCGCATTACCGAGATGGTAACGCGGACTAGCGTGATGGTAAAGCGGTTAGCGCGATGGTAACGCGGGCTAGCGCAATGGTAACGCGCACAAGTGTGATGGTAACGCGCATTAGCGTAATAGTAAAGCGGACTAGCGTGATGGTAACACGGATTAACCTATGGTAACGCGGGCTAGCGTGATGGTAAGGCGCATTAGCCAAATAGTAACGTGGACTAAAGTGATGGTAACGCGCACTAGCATGATGGTAACGCGCATTAACGTGATGGTAAAGCGGACTAACGGGATGGTAACACGGGCTAACGTAATGGTAACGCGGACTAAAATGCTAGTAACGCCGACTGGTGTGATGGTAACGCGCACTAACGTGATGGTAACGCATACTAGCGTGATGGTAACGCGCATTAATGTGATGGTAACGCGGACTAACGAAATGGTAACACGGGCTAACGTAATGGTAACGCGGACTAACATGATAGTAACGCGGACTGGTGTGATGGTAACGAGCACTAACGTGATGGTAACGCGCATTAGCAAGATGGTAACGCGCATTAGCGAGATGGTAACGCAGACTAGCGTGATGGTAACAGGGTCTAACGTATGGTAACGCTGACTAGCGTGATGGTAACACGGACTAGCGTGATGGTAACGCGGCTAGCGTGATGGTAACGCGGACTAGCGTAATGGTAACGCTGCCTAGCTTGATAGTCACGCGAAACCATCAGTTTTCCCCCCTAGAAAAGTCGCTCAAGCGCCCTAACAAGTGTTCACTTCACAAACAAATCAACCCTAAATAAACAAGCTAACTGATTGTCATACTTAGACGTTAATAAACGAAAATAATAAAGGATATTCTCTCTTTTCAAAAAAATTAATCCAGCGCACAGCGAAGCCCAATCGAATTTCGATTAATCGACTGGCTAAACGGCCACAAATTGGACGAAACCCCCCTAATGGAGCACTTGTGTTTCTGCTCCACTAATCTTGAGGAGTGAAATTGGCAGAAAGCTCGGGTAGTTGCGGTAGGCGCTGATACCATCTATAAAAGTCAATGGGCGCAGAAAAGTGCCGGCAAATAAAATATATCGGAACACTTTATCTTGAGATACAAAGTTAACATCGAATACTTTACTTAAGCTGCCGTAAATAAACCTCTGTAATTGATCACCGTCTGCATAGCCCCGGAATTGTATTTTGAAATCCTCAAGCGCAACCTCAACCTGCATTTTATTAATGTGTACGAAACGGCGGCGTCCAAGCTGTTTAAAATTTAATCGGGGATATGCTGATTTTACTGGGCGAGTTTAAATCGTTATCTAATATCTAATAGATTGAGCTCGGGTGATTAAATATGAATGCGACTTACGAGATTGGCGTAGTGGTTTATATCACGGTTATACTAGACCGCAAATTACCATACAAAGGAATTAGGATTCAGATACGCGTTTACGGTGCTAACCGCATTTTACCAGAGAACTGTCAACAACAAAATTTTATTGTTTTCTCCTGCGTGTGACACGAATTGATTTGTGGTGAAATTATTCCAAATTGTTAAACGATTTTTATTTTATCAGAAGCCGTAACTCAAAAATTAGTTTTGAGTAACTCAAAAATGATTTTTGAGTTTAAAAATGTAATTCGCGACTAACTACAAAATAAAAACGTTTTTGTTGCAGTTAGCAGCTAATTACATTTAAAAATACACAAGAGGATTTCTTACGCGCGTATCGACTTTTTTCAGAAAGGTTATAATTTCATTACATAATTAATTCTGCCTAAAATACAAAGTATTTGAAATAAAATAAAGTATTTCAATCATAATATTATTGGTATTCAGAAGACTTAATAAAGCGAGAAAATTGAAAAAAGAATGGTCTGTTTATAGAAGAGGGACAAATCAACCCTCGGACAAGGCGCTCGTGATTCGCAACAAACGCTTTAAAGAAACAGTGTTTACGACTTCATAGATCAACAGACACTTGTCATACTATAACCACATGTGCGGATGATAAGGTAATTGACGAGAACAAATATGGCGTAAAATGGGCATAAAATTTTTACATGTTATTTCGTCATATAATTATTTTTCATACACATGAAACTAATATAAAAATAATTGCATCAATTTTACATTTTTGTGTTTTTTAATCCACCGGTTTACAAAAAATAATACAGAAATTCTAAAAATTAAATAAGGACGTATCCACAAAATTAATGTTCAATGCTTAAACAACCGGAACAACTCGGCCAAAAATTGTTGGCAAAATTACACATTTTTTTTTTTATTTTAGCTTACCGAGCCTAGTTTGTAAAATATTTAAATAAAGAAATTGTTTACTTCTGAAAACATTTTTGTAAATTTTGTGTAATTCAAGAAGAGTCAATAAGGATCCAAAAAATGAAAAAGATTAGATTTTTAAGATAAATCAAGTCAAGGGATAGTCCTAATTTTGTTAAAATTTTTAACAAGGTCAACATTCTCGAATTGGTTTAAAATTTTTTAAATTCGCAATTTAAAAAACCAGGTCCTTCAACAGATAACAAATTTCAGCAAAAAGTTGAGTTTACAAATATTCGAAGTTTCGAGAAAAAGTTTTACTTCAAACAAAATCAAAATTTTTAAAAACAGACCAAATTTGGAAAAAAGTCCATATTCTGAAAAAAGTCAACTTCAAGAAAAAGTCTTTTGAAGATAAAAGATCGAAATTTTTAAAATCAAGAAGAAAATTCTGAAAAATTGTCAACAATTTATGTCAACATTTACAAAGTATTTACAATTTTCAAAAAATGCTAGGAAATGCTATCGACATTTTGTTGTTTTCGAAATTTTTAAAGAAGTCGAATATTTCCAAAAAAGTCAAAATTTTGAAAAGATAAACAAAAGGGGATTTACAAAAATTCGAAGTTTCGAGAAATAGAAATTCGAAAATAAATCGAGATTTTTAAAAACGGTCGTTATTTTTAGAAAACTCCATATTTGGAAAGAAGTCGGCCTCGACGAGAAGTCTTTTGGTGATAAAAGAACAAAATTTTCCAAATAACGAAAAAAATTTTGAAAAACGTTCAAACATTTCAAAGAAGTCAAATTTTGAAAATATTTGTTTTCTCAGTGAAACCAAAATTTTTAAAAGAGCTGAATTTTTTAAATAAAGATCAAATGTTGAAATAAAAATTTTGTCCCCTGAAACCAAGAAGGATAAAAAAATCAAATAGTCGAAACTTCCAGAAAAAGTCGAAATTTTTAAAAGACTCGAAACTTTGAGAAGTAGTCAAAATTTTGAACAAAGGTTAAAATTCTCAAAGAACATATTTTTAAAAAAGGTCAAATTAAAAAAAAACTACTTCGAGAAGATTGAATTCACAAAAAAAATGGACAAAATCTTGAAAAAAAGTCGAAATTTTAAAAAAATGTCAATATTTTGCGTTATTTATTTGCTACATTTTCAAAACATATAGAACTTGTAAAAAATTTAAAATTAAGACTAAATAAGAAATATATAAGTTTTCAGAAAACTCGAAAATTGCAAAAGTCAACATGCTGAACAAGACAAAATTTTGAATAAGTCAAATTTTTTTCAAAATTGTCGAAATTGGGAAAGAGTTGAAATTTTTAAAATATGGCAAATTTAAAATTCAAAATTTTCAGGCGCCGTTATTTTAGTAAAATCCAAATTTTGAATAAAAGTCAAAATCTTATTAAAATGCCAACAATAAAGAAAAGGAATTTTTGAAAAAGGTCGAAAATTCTAAAATAACTCACAATTTTGGAAAACCCAACTTTTAAAAAATGTTAAAATTTTTAAATAGAGTCGAGTTTTTTTAAATGAAAGCTAAATTTATAATGAATTCGAAATTTTGAGGATTATTCAAAATTTTGAACAAAGTTCGAAATATTCAAAAAATTGGAAAGTTATTAAAAAAGAGTCAAAATTTTGATGGGTAAGTTAAAATTTTGAAAAAATGTCGACGTTTTGTTTCAATGTTTTCAAAAAATTCGAATTTCCTTCTCTCTGAAGATGATAGCTTGACTGTCGAAACGCTCTAGAGCAACCTTTGTTGTGTTTTTTAATCTTTCTTGGTTTCAGGAGACAAGATTTGTATTTCAATTTTTGAAGGCAACCAAGGACCAGTCCGTTCCACCAAAAAAAGTTAAATACTTTCAAAAAATTCGAAATTTTGAATAAATCAAAATTCTGAAAGAGGTCGAAATTGTGAAACAGTTAAAATATTTAAAATATATCAAAATTTAAAATTCGAAATTTTCAAGAGTCGTTATTCTCAAAAGGCCCAGATTTTGAGAAAAAGTCAAAATCTTAATAAAACGCCAAGATTAAAAAAATGAAATTTCTGAAAAAGACCGAACATTTAAAAAAAACAGTTACAATTTTGAAAAACCTCAACTTTTCAAAAAGTCGAAATTTTCAAAAAAGTTAAATTTTTTTAAATAAAAAATCAAACTTATAATGAAGTTGAAACCTTGAAATGTAGTCAAGTTTTTAATCAAAGCTCTGTATTTTCAAAAAATTTCAAAGTTATTAACAAGTGCTTCAAAAAGATCAAGTTCCCAAAAAAAGTCAAAATTATAAAAAGAAACTTGAAATTTTGAAAAAAGTTGACGTTTTGTGTCAGTATTTTTGCATAATTTGAAAATGTCAAAAAAATTGAATATTTCCATAAGAGTCAAAGTTTTAAAAATAAATCGAAATTTAGCAAATAAGATTCTAAAAAAATGACGAATTGTGAAAACGTTGAATTTTCAAAATAAACCAAAATTTAAAATTTGAAATTTTCGAAATATTTAAAAAGTTCAAAATGTTGAAAAAGGTCAAAATTTTCAATAAAAATCGAAGGTGGAAGCTTTTCAAAGAAATTACGTTTCCGCAATTTCCTAATTTGGAGTTGTGAAAAAGCTAAATTTTTAAAATAAACCAAAATTTAAAATTTGAAACTTTCGAAATATTCAAAAAGTTCCAAATGTTAAAAAAGGTCAAAATTTTCAGTAAAAATCGAAGGTGGAAGCTTTTTAAGGAAATTTCGTTTCCCAAATTTCGTAATTTTGAATTGTGAAAAAGCTGAAGTTTTAAAATAAACCAAAATTTTAAATTTGAGACTTTCGAAATATTCAAAAAGTTCAAAATGTTCGAAAAGGTCTAAATTTTCAGTAAAAATCGAAGGTGGAAGCTTTTCAAAGAAATTTTATTTCCAAAATTTCCAAAATTTGAATTGTGAAAACGCTGAATTCTCAAAATAAACCAAAATTTAAAATTTGAAATTTTCGAAATATTCAAAAAGTTCAAAATGTTGAAAAAAGACAAAATTTTCAGTAAAAATCGAAGGTGGAAGCTTTTTAAAGAAATTTCATTTCCAAAATTTCCAAATTTCCAAACTGTGAAAAAGCTAAATTTTCAAAATAAACCAAAATTTAAAATTTGAAATTTTCGAAATATTCAAAAAGTTGAATATGTTTAAAAAAATCAAAGTTTTCAGTAAAAATCGAAGGTGGAAGCTTTTCAAAGAAATTTCATTTCCAAAATTTCCAAATTTTAAATTGTGAAAAAGCTGACTTTTCAAAATAAACCAAAATTTAAGATTTGTTGAAATTTTCGAAATATTCAAAAAGTTCAAAATGATCGAAAAAGTCAAAATTTTCAGTAAAAATCGAAGGTGGAAGCTTTTCAAAGAAATTACGTTTCCAAAATTTTCTAATTTTGAATTGTGAAAAAGCTGACTTTGCAAAATAAACCAAAATTTAAAATTTGAAATTTTCGAAATATTCAAAAAGTTCAAAATGTTCAAAAAAGTCAAAATTTTCAGTAAAAATCGAAAGTGGAATTTTTTCAAAGAAATTTCATTTGCAAAATTTTCAAGTTTTGAATTGTGAAAAAGCTGACTTTGCAACATAAACCAAAATTTAAAATTTGAAATTTTCGAAATATTCAAAAAGTTCAAAATGCTCAAAAAAATCAAAATTTTTAGTAAAAATCAAAAGTGGAAGTTTCTCAAAGAAATTTCGTTTCCAAAATTTCGTAATTTTGAATTGTGAAACAGCTGAATTTGCAAAATAAACCAAAATTTTAAATTTTCGAAATATTCAAAAAGTTCAAAATGTTCGAAAAAAGCAAAAATTTCAGTAAATATCGAAGGTGGAAGCTTTTCAAAGAAATTACGTTTCCTAAATTTCGTAATTTTGAATTGTGAAAAAGCTGAATTTTCAAAGTAAGCCAACATTTAAAATTTGAAATTTTCGAAATATTCAAAAAGTTCAATATGTTCAAAAAAGTCAAAATTTTCAGTAAAAACCGAAGGTGGAAGCTTTTTAAAATAATGTTATTGCCAAAATTTCTAAACTTTGAATTGTGAAAAAGCTGACTTTTCAAAATAAACCAAAATTTAAAATTAGAAATTTTCAAAATATTCAAAAAGTTCAAAATGTTCGAAAAAGGTAAAAAATTTAGTAAATATCGAAGATGGAAGCTTTTCAAAGAAATATGATTTCCAAAATTTCCAAATTTTGAATTGTGAAAAAGCTGACTTTTCAAAATAAACCAAAATTTAAAAGTTGTTGAAATTTTCGAAACATTCAAAAAGTTCAAAATGATCGAAAAAGTCAAAATTTTCAGTAAAAATCGAAAGTGGAAACTTTTCAAAGAAATTACGTTTCCCAAATTTCTTAATTTTGAATTATGAAAAAGCTGACTTTTCAAAATAAACCAAAATTTAAAATTTGAAGTTTTTGAAATATTCAAAAAGTTCAGAATGTTCGAAAAATTCTAAATTTTTAGTAAAAATCGAAGATGGAAGCTTTTCAAAGAAATTAGTTTTCCCAAATTTCCAAATTTTGAATTGTGAAAAAGCTGAATTGTTAAAATAAACCAAAATTAAAAATTTGAAATTTTCGAAATATTCAAAAAGTTCAAAATGTTGAAAAAGGTCAAAATTTTCAGTAAAAATCGAAGGTGGAAGCTTTTCAAAGAAATTTCATTTCCAAAATTTCCAAATTTTGAATTATGAAAAAGCTGACTTTTCAAAATAAACCAAAATTTAAAATTTGAAATTTTCGAAATATACAAAAAGTTCAAAGTGTTCGAAAAATTCTAAATTTTTAGTAAAAATCGAAGATGGAAGCTTTTCAAAGAAATTAGTTTTCCCAAATTTCCAAATTTTGAATTGTGAAAAAGCTGAATTGTTAAAATAAACCAAAATTAAAAATTTGAAATTTTCGAAATATTCAAAAAGTTCAAAATGTTGAAAAAGGTCAAAATTTTCAGTAAAAATCTAAGGTGGAAGCTTTTCAAAGAAATTTCATTTCCAAAATTTCCAAATTTTGAATTGCGAAAAAGTTGACTTTTCAAAATAAACCAAAATTTAAAAGTTGTTGACATTTTCGAAATATTCACAAAGTTCAAAATGTTTGAAAAGGTCTAAATTTTCAGTAAAAATCGAAGGTGGAAGCTTTTCAAAGAAATTTCTTTTCCAAAATTTCCTAATTTTAAATTGTGAAAAAGCTGAATTTTCAAAATAAACCAAAATTTGAAATTTTCGAAATATTCAAAAAGTTCAAAATGGTCGAAAAAAGCAAAAATTTCAGTAAATATCGAAGGTGGAAATTTTTCAAAGAAATTTCCATTCCGAAATTTCCAAATTGTACAAAAATTGAACAAAATTTTGAAAAAAGCCACATTCAAAAGAAATCCAAAATTTTACGTCGGTTAATGCTAAATTTTAAATAAAAATCGAATTCCGCAAAGTCGAAATTTTCAATAAATTCGAATTTTTAAAAAAGTAGAATTTTAAAGTCAGATTTACAAAACAGTGGCATAATTTTCAATAAGGCGAGTTTTGAAAAGTCAAAATTTTCAAGAATAAGTCGATAATTTGAAAACATGGAAGTTTTTCAAAAATTTCAAAACTTTGAGATAAAGTCAAAATAATTAAAAAGCTGATTTAAAATTGTGAAAAGAAGTTAAAATTTTTAAAAATAGTAAAAATTTTTAAAAAGAAAAAGATTGCAAAAAGAAAAATGTCTCAAAAAATAAAATTTTGCAGAAAAATCAATCAATCAAGAAGACACCAAATTTAAGAAATTTTCAATAAAGTAAAAATGTCCAATAAAAATCAAAATTAAGTTAAAATTTTGAGAAGACAGTAAAATATGGGGAGTCTGGAGTTGAAATTTAAAAAAGTAGGAATTCTTAATGAGGTAAAAATTTCAGAAAGATTCAAAATTGTGAAAATAAGTCAAAATTTTGAGAAAAAAATTAGAGTTTGAGGAATCGAATTTTTTGAAGATAAATCAAAAATTTTGAGAGAATTTTGAAAAACGTGGATTTTTTAGTAGGTCGATATTGACATTTCCAACCCTTACTTCGTGGAATTCTTTAATTATCATAACTATTAAACTTTATTAACGATAAAAACGCAACAACAAAATTACATCAAAATTTTGAGAAAAAAGTAAAAATTGGGGAGTCTGGAGTTGAAATTTTAAAAAGTAGGAATTCTTAATGAGGTAAAAATTTCAGAAAGAGTCAAAATCGTTAAAATAAGTCAAATGTTTGAGAAAAAAGTAGAGTCTGAGGAATCGAATTTTTTTAAGATAAATCAAAAATTTTGAGAGAATTTTGAAAAACGTGGTTTTTTTAGAAGGTCGATATTGACATTTCCAACCCTTACTTCGTGGAATCCGTTAATATTCATAACTATTAAACTTTATTAACGATAAAAATGCAATAACAAAATTACGTCAAAATTTTGAGAAAAAAGTAGAGTTTGAGGAATCAAATTTTTTGAAAATAAATCAAAAATTTTGAGAGAATTTTGAAAAACGTGGATTATTTAGAAGGTCGATATTGACATTTCCAACCCTTACTTCGTGGAATCCGTTAATATTCATAACTATTAAACTTTATTAACGATAAAACCGCAATAGCAAAATTACGTCAAGATTTTGGGAAAAAAGTAAAAATTGGGGAATCTGGAGTTGAAATTTAAAAAATCAGGAATTCTTAATAAGGTAAAAATTTCAGAAAGAGTCAAAATCGTTAAAATAAGTCAAATGTTTGAGAAAAAAGTAGAGTCTGAGGAATCGAATTTTTTTAAGATAAATCAAAAATTTTGAGAGAATTTTGAAAAACGTGGTTTTTTTAGAAGGTCGATATTGACATTTCCAACCCTTACTTCGTGGAATCCGTTAATATTCATAACTATTAAACTTTATTAACGATAAAAATGCAATAACAAAATTACGTCAAAATTTTGAGAAAAAAGTAGAGTTTGAGGAATCAAATTTTTTGAAGATAAATCAAAAATTTTGAAAAACGTGGATTTTTTAGAAGGTCGATATTGACATTTCGTGGAATCCGTTAATATTCATAACTATTAAACTTTATTAATGATAAAAACGCAACAAAATTTTAAAAATTTCACAAGTTTTTCGATAAATATTTGCTAACACCGGACCAGGTTTCGCATTATTGCATCATCGGCGATCATACCAACAATTTGTTTAGCAATTTTTTTACGTTTTTGTCATTAGTGTAATAGTTATAAATGTGGATATTTTCAGTAAAAAGTCGAAATTTTCAAAATGGATTGAAATTTTTTAAAATCTAAATTAAAATCGATTTCTTAAAGGTTGGAATTTCGAAATAAATCGAAGTAGTTTCAAAAAAATGTTGTAGAAGCTTTCGAGGAAAGTAGCATTGGGAAAATAATTAAAAATATTTAAAGATGTCGAAATTTTGAATAAAGTTTAGATTATTAAAAAAATTTAGAAATTTAAATTTTAAAATATGTGCTAACAAATAGAATCAAGGGGGGCAAGCTCACAAAGCCCCCAATTGGGTGCACCACTGTATAGTGTAACTACAGCAATAATCAAGTATCTATTTCTTCAAACAAACAAAATTTAAAGCTTGTGACGTCTATGAAAAAAAGATTAGTCGTGGATGGTTTAAAAAATTTCCGTCGAGATTATATTTCCCTCATAGATTCAGAAAACCCAAAATTTCATAAAAATTGAAATACGAATCTTGTCCCTTGAAATCAAGAAAGTTTAAAACGCGTTTCGACAGCCAAGCTATCATCTTCAGAGAGATAATGTCGCAACGCGTTAGAGCAACCTTTGTTGTGGTTTTTTTTGGTTTCAGGGGACAAGATTTGTATTTAGTACAGGATGTACTTCCGGGAAGCCTTCGTTATCAAGATTTGTATTTTAATTTTTGAAGATAAGCAAGGACCAGTCCGTTCGACCAAAACCAAAATTGTCATACAGTTGAAACCGGATATAACGACATCCAAGGGACCATAAACTATGGACGCTGTAACCGCTAGTTGTTATAAGCAATATAACTGACAGTACAGTTAGCTTTTAAAATAATCTCCGGGACCTTGCCATTTAGTCGTAATAACCGATACGTCGTTGTAAACGATGTCGTTATATCCGGTTTTGACTGTATATCTATTATTATTAGCCCCTTGATTGAACTTCCACCCATTTCTTTTCAAAATGCTTTTCTTTGGACACTTTTTTCTGATACTTGTCATTGCTATGGGCCGAATTTCATGTGAAAAGACGAATCACCCAACGACTTCTCCGGAACTTTCGAGGCTAAATTATGCAAGTTTTACTCTTTCAAAACAATGTTTTGTTTTCCAATTTCCTCGAGTTGTGGCGCAACTGCCGCAAACTAGCGATGTCAAAACCGTTTGTAGTCAGTGGCGACCCTAAATTGAAATTGTATATTTAAAAATAATTTCGGCGTAAATATTATTATTTTATTAATGTATTCTTTTCATACCTATATTTTCTGTCATGTCTTAAAATTGGTAACATTATGACTGAGAGACAACTTGTATTCTTGTCAAAAGCAGTAGCAAAAATCACTTGGTCGTGTACAACGCGCCGATAATCATAAAAATGTGTCCCCAAGGTATTGTGGATCAATCTTTGGGGAATGCAGCCGGGGGGGACTGCAACAACAAAAGACCTCACGTCCGGTAGTTGACAAAACGCAACATCACGTTCAAACTTCAGTAATTGAGCTTCCTGAGATGTCGATGTCGTATCGAAAACGGCAATCTCTTTAAAAAGGAAAGAACACGCAAACAATGGGGTTGATCGGTTTTTATTTAGGAAAAGAAATCGAATCATAAATCGGAGACCCTCGACGGAAGGTTAGGCGGCCGCTCTTTGCCGATTTGGGGACGGCTTATCAAACTGATTTAGCTTTTTTTACTAGAGGGAAGATTTCCCCCTCTATTGTTTTTTCAACCCTTGTCATTTCGTAAAATTATAATTACAGTTTTTACTGAAATACCACTTTTACCACTTCTCTAACTTAAACTCATTTTCCTTTTGATCTGGACTGGTCTTTGGTTATCTTCAAAAATTGATGTACAAATCTAGTCCTGAAAACAAGAAAAATTAAAAAATACTTGAGTTGCACCTGGATTTCGATAGCCAAGCTAGCATTTTCATTTTCCTTGAAAGGAACAATATATTTTGATAAAAGTCGAACTAAAAATTGTTAGAAACGTGCAGGTATTGTTGGCCCCAGAGTCTAGTTGGCCCCTCTAGCGCCAGCACTCGCTTGAGTATACGGCGGCGGCGTTAAACCCTTTATACTTCAAGTGTTATAATGCAGTGAGAGTCTAATGCAAAATTCACGAGATTCATTATTAATGTTGCACGATGTCTATTAGTTGAACGCTAGTAAATTGAACCATTTAGGTCTAAAGGGGCACTGTCTTAATGAATTCCCTTACAAGAAGCATTTCTCTCCCTAGGGCACATTCCGACACAAGGAGATCATCTCGAACCGCAAAGTGCATTACCTTACCACCAATATTCGACATTGAAACGAATTCTCGCGATAAATGTACCATTTCATTTTCATCGCGCGTTATCAGATGGCGAGATTGAAATGTAATCATGATATTCCGCCAGTGGCGGCTCGTGGACAAAACTAATGGGGGTGCTGCGACAATGTTTAGCGTTTTAAAATTTTTAAGATTTCAACTCAAAATTTCGACATTTTCAAAACGTTACTTTTCGAAAATTTTAGTTTGCTTTGAAAACTTGACAATGAAAACTTTTGACAGTGTCGCGTTTTTTGATAGGTTGTATTTTTTCCAAATTTCGACCGTATTGCAAAATATAGATTTTTTTTGTGATCTCGACTTTATTTTATTTTTAAGTAATGACTTTTTTGAAAAACTGTGAATACTCTTTTAAAAATTTCCGTATTTTCATAAATATTTAGACTTTTCTGTGTTCTGTTTTTTTTTGTATTTTTTTTTGAAAATTACCTATTTTTATATATTTTTTTAATTTTTACTATTTCAAAATTCTTACTTTTTCTGCAAATGTAAATTTTTAGGAACTGGACTTTTGACTTTTTAAATTTTCGACTTTTTTCTAAATTTCATCGTTGTGTATTGTTTTTTTGAAAAATTGTAATTTTTTTTATTGAAAATTTCGATTCGTAAAAATTTCGACTGGTTTTTATTTAAATGTCAACTATTTTTCAAAATGTCGACTTTTTTGCAAAATTTCGATTATTTTTTTATTTTCTTCTTTTAAAATTTCGCTACTTCTTAGAAATTCTTTCAAAATTTCGATTTTTTTGAAGATTTTGAAATGTTATGAAATGTTTGACATTTCTTCAAAAAATTTTAATTTTTTTGACCTAAATTTTCAGAAGAAAATGTTCTTCTTTGATTTAAAATTTTAACTACCAAAAATTCAAAACTTTTCCAAAATTTTAACTTCTCAATATTTCGAATTTTGAAAACCTCGATCTATCTGATAATTTTCACTTGTTTTCAATATTCCAGTTTCGAAAATTTTGATTTTTATTGAAAATTTGAGTGCATATTTTCCAACTATTCAAAATTTAATTTTTTTTAAATTTCGAATTATTTCGTAAATTCGATAAAAATTCTCAAATTTTTTACAATTTCAGATCTTTTTTCAATTTCGACTATAAACTTCGACCTTTTCTTTTCGAAAATTTCTTTTTTTGCAAAATTTTGACTCATTTTGGAAATTCGAAAGTTTTGAAAATTTTTTGCTTGTCAACAAATTTCGACTTTATTGAAAATTTTAACCTTTTTTTAAATTGCACTTTTTTTTTCGAAATAAACTAAAATTTAAAATTGGAAATTTTCGAAATATTCAAAAAGTTTAAAATGTTCGAAAAAGTCAAAATTTTCAGTAAAAATCGAAGGTGAAAGCTTTTCCAAGAAATTTCATTACCAAAATTTCCTAATTCTGAATTGTGAAAAAGCTGAATTTTCAAAATAAACCAAAATTTAAAATTTGCAATTTCCGAAATATTCAAAAAGTTCAAATTGTTTAAAAAAGTCAAAATTTTCAATAAAAATCGAAGGTGGAAGCCTTTCAAAGAAATTACCCAAAGAAGTTTCCCAAATTACGTAATTTTAAATTGTGAAAAAGCTGAATTTTTAAAATAAACCAAAATTTAAAATTGGAAATTTTCTAAATATTCAAAAAGTTCAAAATGTTCGAAAAAGGCAAAAAATTCAGTAAATATCGAAAGTGGAAGCTTTTCAAAGAAATATCATTTCCAAAATTTCCTAATTTTGAATTGTGAGAAAGCCGAATTTTCAAAATAAACCAAAATTTAAAAGTTGTTGAAATTTTCGAAATATTCAAATAAATCAAAATGTTCAAAACAGTCAAAATTTTCAGTAAAAATCGAAAGTGGAAGTTTCTCAAAGACCTTTCGTTTCCCAAATTTCGTAACTTTGAATTGTGAAAAAGCTGAATTTTTAAAATAAACCAAAATTTAAAATTAGAAATTTTCAAAATATTAAAAAAGTTCAAAATGTTTGAAAAAGACAAAAAATTCAGTAAATATCGAAAGTGGAAGCTTTTCAAAGAAATATCATTTCCAAAATTTCCAAATTTTGAATTGTGAAAAAGCTGACTTCAAAATAAACCAAAATAAAAAATTTGAAACTTTCGAAATATTCAAAAAGTACAAAATGTTCAAAAAAGTCCAAATTTTCAGTAAAAATCAAAAGTGGAAGTTTATCAAAGAAATTTCATTTCCAAAATTTCCAAATTTTGAATTGTGAAAAAGCTGACTTTTCAAAATAAACCAAAATTTAAAAGTTGTTGAAATTTTCGAAATATTCAAAAAGTTCAAAATGTTCGAAAAAGTCTAAATTTTTAGTAAAAATCGAAAGTGTAAGTTTTTCAAAGAAATTTCATTTCCAAAATTTCCAAATTTTGAATTGTGAAAAAGGTGACTTTTCAAAATGAACCAAAATTTAAAAGTTGTTGAAATTTTCGAAATATTCAAAAAGTTTAAAATGTTCGAAAAAGTCTATATTTTCAGTAAAAATCGAAGGTGCAGCTTTTCAAAGAAATATCATTTCCAAAAAAATTCAAAATGTTCAAAATAGTCAAAATTTTCAGTAAAAATCGAAAGTGGAAGTTTCTCAAAGACATTTCGTTTCCCAAATTTCGTAATTTTGAATTGTGAAAAAGCTGAATTTTTAAAATAAACCAAAATTTAAAATTATAAATTTTCGAAATATTAAAAAAGTTCAAAATGTTCGAAAAAGGCAAAAAATTCAGTAAATATCGAAGGTGGAAGCTTTTCAAAGAAATATCATTTCCAAAATTTCCAAATTTTGAATTGTTAAAAAACTGACTTTTCAAAATAATCCAAAATTTAAAAGTTGTTGAATTTTTCGAAATATTCAAAAAGTTCAAAATGTTCAAAATAGTCAAAATTTTCAGTTAAAATCGAAAGTGGAAGTTTCTCAAAGACATTTCGTTTCCCAAATTTCGTAATTTTGAATTGTGAAAAAGCTGAATTTTTAAAATAAACCAAAATTTAAAATTATAAATTTTCGAAATATTCAAAAAGTTCAAAATGTTCGAAAAAGGCAAAAAATTCAGTAAATATCGAAGGTGGAAGCTTTTCAAAGAAATATCATTTCCAAAATTTCCAAATTTTGAATTGTTAAAAAGCTGACTTTTCAAAATAATCCAAAATTTAAAAGTTGTTGAAATTTTCGAAATATTCAAAAAATTCAAAATGTTCAAAATAGTTAAAATTTTCAGTAAAAATCGAAAGTGGAAGTTTCTCAAAGACATTTCGTTTCCCAAATTTCGTAATTTTGAATTGTGAAAAAGCTGAATTTTTAAAATAAACCAAAATTTAAAATTATAAATTTTCGAAATATTCAAAAAGTTCAAAATGTTCGAAAAAGGCAAAAAATTCAGTAAATATCGAAGGTGGAAGCTTTTCAAAGAAATATCATTTCCAAAATTTCCAAATTTTGAATTGTTAAAAAGCTGACTTTTCAAAATAATCCAAAATTAAAAAGTTGTTGAAATTTTCGAAATATTCAAAAAATTCAAAATATTCAAAATAGTTAAAATTTTCAGTAAAAATCGAAAGTGGAAGTTTCTCAAAGACATTTCGTTTTCCAAATTTCGTAATTTTGAATTGTGAAAAAGCTGAATTTTTAAAATAAACCAAAATTTAAAATTAGAAATTTTCGAGATATTCAAAAAGTTTAAAATGTTCGAAAAAGTCAAAATTTTTTTGTAAAAATCGAAAGTGGAATTTTTTCACAGAAATAACGTTTCCAAAATTTCCAAATTGTGAATTGTGAAAAAGGTGACTTTTCAAAATAAACCAAAATTTAAATGTTGAAATTTTCGAAATATTCAAAAAGTTCAAAATGTTCAAAATAGTTAAAATTTTCAGTAAAAATCGAAAGTGGAAGTTTCTCAAAGACATTTCGTTTTCCAAATTTCGTAATTTTGAATTGTGAAAAAGCTGAATTTTTAAAATAAACCAAAATTTAAAATTAGAAATTTTCGAAATATTCAAAAAGTTCAAAATGTTCGAAAAAGGCAAAAAATTCAGTAAATATCGAAGGTGGAAGCTTTTCAAAGAAATATCATTTCCAAAATTTCCAAATTTTGAATTGTTAAAACGCTGACTTTTCAAAATAATCCAAAATTTAAAAGTTGTTGAAATTTTCGAAATATTCAAAAAATTCAAAATGTTCAAAATAGTTAAAATTTTCAGTAAAAATCGAAAGTGGAAGTTTCTCAAAGACATTTCGTTTTCCAAATTTCGTAATTTTGAATTGTGAAAAAGCTAAATTTTTAAAATAAACCAAAATTTAAAATTAGTTTAAAATGTTCGAAAAAGTCAAAATTTTCAGTAAAAATCGAAAGTGGAATTTTTTCACAGAAATTACGTTTCCAAAATTTCCAAATTTTGAATTGTGAAAAAGGTGACTTTTCAAAATAAACCAAAATTTAAATGTTGAAATTTTCGAAATATTCAAAAAGTTCAAAATGTTCAAAAGTCAAAATTTTCAGTAAAAATCGAAGGTGGAAGCTTTTCAAAGAAATATCATTTCCAAAATTTCCAAATTTTGAATTGTGAGAAAGCTGACTTTTCAAAATAAACCAAAATTTAAAAGTTGTTGAAATTTTCGAAATATTCAAAAAGTTCAAAATGTTCGAAAAAGTCAAAATTTTCAGTAAAAATCGAAGGTGGAAGCTTTTCAAAGAAATATCATTTCCAAAATTTCCTAATTTTGAATTGTGAAAAAGCTGACTTTTCAAAATAAACCAAAATTTAAAATTTAAAATTTTCGAAATATTGAAATATTCAAAAAGTTCAAAAAAGTCAAAATTTTCAGTAAAAATCGAAGGTGGAAGCTTTTCAAAGAACTTTCATTTCCAAAATTTCCTAATTTTGAATTGTGAAAAAGCTGACTTTTCAAAATAAACCAAAATTTAAAATTTAAAATTTTCGAAATATTGAAATATTCAAAAAGTTCAAAATGTTCAAAAAAGTCAAAATTTTCAGTAAAAATCGAAGGTGGAAGCTTTTCAAAGAAATTTCATTTTCAAAATTTCCTAATTTTGAATTGTGAAAAAGCTGAATTTTCAAAATAAACCAAAATTTAAAATTGGAAATTTTCGAAATATTCAAAAAGTTTAAAATGTTCGAAAAAGTCTATATTTTTAGTAAAAAACCAACCAAAATTTAAAATTTTCGAAATATTCAAAATGTTCGAAAATTTTGATTTTTATTGAAAATTTGAGTGCAAATTTCCCAACTATTCAAAAATTAATTTTTTTTAAAATTTCGAATTATTTCGTAAATTTGATAAAAATTCTCAAATTTTTTGCAAATTCAGATTTTTTTCAATTTCGACTATAAATTTCGACCTTTTCTTTTCGAAAATTTCTTTTTTTGCAAAATTTTGACTCATTTTGGAAATTCGAAAGTTTTGAAAATTTTTTCCTTGTCAACAAATTTCGACTTTATTGAAAATTTTAACCTTTTTTTAAATTGCACTTTTTGAAATTTTCGACTTTTTATTTTAATTCCCACCCGGCCTTTTCAAATGTTCGAATTTTTCAAAATTTTGATCGTTTTGCAAAATTTAAAATTCATGGATAACTTACAAATTTTGACTATTTTTTTTAGTTTCAACTATTTTCAAAATTTTGACTTTTTGTGCAAACCGTCGATTCTTTATTTAAAAATTATGTTTTTTTTTAGGTCAGACATTCCTTAAAACCTTTTATGGAAATTTTCGACTAATATTTGGTAAAATTTCGACTCCATTTCAAAACTTCGACTTTTTTTAAAATTTCGACTCTTTTTGAAAATTTAATTTTTTTTTTAATTTTATTTATACATTTTTTTAAACATTTCCAATTAAATTTTCGACTTAACAGAAAAGATTCCTTTTAAACTTGAACTATTGAAATTTTCGACTAATATTTCGTAAAATTTCGACTCCATTTCAAAACTTCGAGTTTTTTTTTTAAATTTCGACTCTTTTTAAAAATTTATATTTTTTTAAAATTTTATTTAAACATGTTTTTAAACATTTCCAATTAAATTTTCAACTTAACAGAAAAGATTCTTTTTTTTTTGAACTATTGAAATTTTCGACTAATATTTCGTAAAATTTTGACTCCATTTCAAAATTTTCGTTTTCAAGATTTCCATATTTTCAAAAATTTCATTTTTTCGGACTTTCCACTTTATTTAAAATTTCAACTGTTTTTTAAAGTTTTGACTTTGAAAATGTCTGTATACTTTATTTAAAATTTCAAATTTTTCTTAAAATTTCGAACATTTTCAATTTTTGCAATATTTGGACTTTTTCTAGAATTTTTCACGTTTTGTGACAAGTTCGAGTTTTCAAAAACTCTAAATTTTAACTGTTTAATTAATTTTAAAGAATTCAATTTCTTTACGAAAATTTCGACTTTTTAACAGATTTCTTATTTTTCTCGAAATGTTGACTTTTTATGAAAATTATTTCGACTTTTTTTCTGAAGATTCGACTTTTTTGAAAACATCAAATTCTTTAAAATTTTGACCTTTTGAAGACTATGATTTTTTATAAAAATGTCGGATTTTTTATAAAAATGTCGACATCAAAATTTCAATTTTTTTTTTCTAAAAATGTTGACCTTTTTCCAAATTACGACTTTTTAAAAAAATGTCCACCTTTGAAAACTTCCACTTTTATTCTAATTCTTATTTTTAGAGAAATTTCAACATTTCTCCTAAAATTTTTGGTCTTTTAAATGTCAAATTTTACTCCAAAATCAGACAATGTTGTAGATTGAGTTTTTTTCAAAATTTCGACTTGTTCCCGAAATATTAGATTTTTCGTCAATTTTGATCTAAAGTGAAACTCTTCGAATTCGACTTTTTTAAAAATTTCAGACTTTTTAAAAATTCTCAGTCTTTTCAAAATTTCGATAATTTCTCAAAATTTTGTTTTTTTTTTGGTGGGCCGCCGTAGCTTAATGTGAGTGAATTTTTTTTTTCAAAATTTCGACTCTTTTTGAACATTTAACTTTCTTAAAAGTTCGAACTTTTTTTAAAATTTTATTTATATATTTTTTAAACATTTCCAATTAAATCTTCGACTTCGATTCTCTTCAAACTTGAAATATTGAAAATTTCGACTTTTTTCAAAATTTTATCTTGTCAAAATTTCAATTTTTTTGATTATTACGAATTTTTCAATAATTTTGAGTTTTGTCTAATATTGAAAAAATTCAGCTTCTTTGTAAATTTAATTAAGAACTCTGGAATTTATTTTAAATGTAGATATTTTCCAAAAATTCGTCTTTTATTCATATTTTATTTTATTTGATTCATATATATTTATTTCCAAAATTATTGAAAATTTCGACCATTTTAAAAATTGAAAATTTTTTCGAAATCCTCATTTTCTTTTAAAAATTTGTCTTTCTATTAAAAATCACAAAATTTTTTAGTTCAACTTTTTTTAATATTCGTCTTTTCCGATAACTTTAGATTTATTTTTTAAAAGTGGTAATGTTTTTCTTTTTAAATTTACATTTTTTAAGAAACATTTCGAAATAACACTCGAATTAAAAAAAAAATTAATAACAAAATTTTTTATTTCTAAACTTGTGCAAAATTTTGAAACAAATTTCCAAAAAAAAACATTTTATGTACAAATAAATTGCCAAAATTTGAATTTTAATCACAAAAAATTGGCTTCAAGCTGAAATATTTGAGAAATATTGGAGTAGATATATTAGGGGGATTCTGGGCCAAATGACGTCACAGAACAACTACTTGT
>CM053336.1:6649061-6725671 GCA_028583605.1 Dastarcus helophoroides | reverse complement strand
TCAAGCCATAAAATACGGAGAAAAAAAATGAAATTAATCTAGTGATATTGACCTATATGTTTACGTCAAATTAAAAAAAATATTTCGCCAAAATAATTATATTTGTGACTTCAAAATGATGGGTTTTCAAAGCGGGTAGCCAGGGTGTGCAACGTGTGTAATAGCGCATTTAGAGCCCCACACATTAGAGCCCCACACACTTGGAGCCCCACACATTTGGAGCCCCACATCATTTAGGGGCCCACGCAAGAAGACGATTTCGACTTTGAATATTTTTCATTAAAAAAATTAAATATTTTATACTTAATCTTCTCGAGAAAAAAATTTAAATCTCTGAAACAGTTCCTGCTAAGAAAATTCTCCTAATTTTTAATCCTTTTTAATTTTAATTTCTTTACCAAAAGTTCCAAAATATTCACTTTTAATTTTGGTGAACCGGATTGGTCCTTGGTTATCTTCAAACATTGAAATACAAATCTCGTCCCCTGAAACCAAGAAAGATTAAAAAATACAACAAAAGTTGCTCTACTGCGTTTCGACAGTCAAGCTATCATCTTCAGAGAGATACTGATCTCTATCTGATATTTCTCTGAAGATGATAGCTTGGCTGTCGAAACGCGTTAGCCAGTAACCTTTGTTGTGTTTTTTAATCATTCTTGGTTTCAGGGGATAACATTTGTATTTCAATCTCTCTGAAGATGATAGCTTGACTGTCGAAACGCGTTAGAGCAACCTTTATTGTGTTTTTTAATCTTTCTTAGTTTCAGGGGATACCATTTGTATTTCAATCTCTCTGAAGATGATAGCTTGACTGTCGAAACGCGTTAGAGCAACCTTTGTTGTCTTTTTTAATCTTTCTTAATTTTAGGAGACAACATTTGTATTTCAATTTTTTTATTATCGATTTTTAAATCAAATTTTAGGTTAGATTTAATTTGAATTTCAGATTTCGAGAATAGGGAAGAAGCTCCAGAAAAAAAACACCAAACTGCTAAAATAAAATCTTCATTTTAGGTGCTTTATTAAAATTTCATCATTCTTTTCCAAAATTTGAGCTTTTTGAAATGAATTTCATTGTTATTATTATTAATAATAAAAATAGATTCTTTTTAAAATTCTGATTTTTTTCGAAATTCCGACTTTCACTTCAAAATTTCGAAGGTTTTTAATAATTCCAAAATCGAAATATAAATAAAAATTACAAACAAAATAAAAACTACAAATTTAAAGGAATTGCCAAAAATAATTATTAAAATAGAATTCGGACTATTGTATGTTTAATTGAAACAACTTTTTTGTCAAAATGTTCAGCTTAAAATTAAAATCTTATTGATTCTAAATTAATAGGGAATGGTTTTACTTTTAATACTTTTTTTTAATAACGTTTTCCAATTCTTCATGGTAGACCCTTATTGACCGGAAATATTATGTTTTTTTCAATTTATTTAACATTTCTTTGGACCGAAGAAATATTAAATAAATTGAAAAAAAACGTTTTCCAATTTAAACCCAAAATTTCAATTTTCTAGAAGTCTGGGGTCTTTATTCGAAATTTCGACCTTCGCTTTACAAATTAGACTTTTTTTTTGTCAAAATTTTAAATATTCTTACTAAGCTGCCATCTTTTCTTCGAATTACATATATATTTTTTGTTGAAATTACGGTTTTATTTTGGAAACTTTGTCTTTCTCAAAATTTTTAGTTTACACTTTCAGTTTTCAGCTTTTTTTTGACTTTGAACTGAAAATTTGGATCATTTATTATCTTTACCCTGAAATTTCAACTTAAAACTGAAAATTTTGATTCAGTTATTAGCTTTTCGACATTCGAAATTTTAGGGAAAAGCTCTTGTTAAATTTCGAAATCCAACATCTTATTGATTCTGAATTAATAGGGAATGGTTTCGCATTTAATACTTTTTTTTTAATAACGTTTTCCAATTTAAACCCAAAATTTCAATTTTCTAGAAATCTGGGATCTTTATTCGAAATTTCAACGTTCGCTTTACAAATAAGACTTTTTTTTTCTCAAAATTTTAAATATTCTTATTCGCAGCTTTCCTTCGAATTACATATATATTTTTTGTATAAATTAAGGTTTTGTTTTGGAAATTTTGTCTTTCTCAAAATTTTTAGTTTACACTTTCAGTTTTTAGCTTTTTCTTCAACTTTGAACTGAAAATTTGGATCATTTATTAGCTTTATCCTGAAATTTCGATTTTAAACTGAAAATTTTGATTCACTTATTAGTTTTTCCCTAAGATTTCGACATTAAACTGACAATTTTGATTTTTTCTTTAGAACTAGTGGAGTCCTTGTTGAAAACAGGACTTTTTTCGTAAGTTTGAATATAAAGTACAAACTTCGTAGATTTTTTCTCAGAATCTCAAATATGCTTATTAAGCTGATAGCTTTTCTTCGAAGTATATATTTTTTTTATATAAATTAGGGTTTTGGTTTAGAAACTTTGTCTTTCTCACAATTTTTAGTTTACACTTTCGGTTTTCAGCTTTTTTACGACTTTGAACTGAAAATGTGGATCATTTATTAGCCTTACCATGAAATTTCGACTTTTAAACTAAAAATTTTGATTCAATTTTTAGCTTTACCCTAAGATTTCAACATTAAACTGAAAATTTTGATTTTTTGTTGAGGACTAGTGCAGTCCTTATTGAAAACAGGACTTTTTTCGTGAAGAAGATAATGTACAAACTTCGTAGACTTTTTTTCTCAGAATTTTAAATATTTTTATTGAGCTAATAGCTTTTCTTCAAAGTATATTCTTTTTTTATATTAATTAAGGTTTTGTTTTGGAAACGTTGTCTTTCTCAAAATTTTTAGGTTACACTTTCTTTTCTCTTTCTTTCTTCGACTTTGAACTGAAAATTTGGATTATTTATTAGCTTCTAGCTAAAATTTCGACTTTAACTGTAAGTTTTGATTCAATTATTGAAAATTTTGATTATTTCTTAAGAACTAGTCCAGTCCTTATTGAGAACAGGACTTTTTTCGTAAGTTTGAATATAATGTACAAACTTCGTAGACTTTTTTTCTCGAAATTTCAAATATTCTTATTAAGCTGATAGTTTTTCTTCGAAGTATATTCTTTTTTTATATAAATTAAAGTTTTGTTTTGGAAATTTTGTCTTTCTCAATATTTTTAGTTTACACTTTCAGCTTTCAGCTTTTTTTTTGACTTTGAACTGAAAATTTGGATCATTTCTTAGCTTTACCCTGAAATTTCGACTTTTAAACTAAAAATTTTGATTCAGTTTTTAGCTTTTCCCTAAGATTTCAACATTAAACTGAAAATTTTGATTTTTTGTTGAGGACTAGTGCAGTCCTTATTGAAAACAGGACTTTTTTCGTGAAGAAGATAATGTACAAACTTCATAGACTTTTTTTCTCAGAATTTCAAATATTTTTATTGAGCTAATAGCTTTTCTTCAAAGTATATTCTTTTTTTATATTGATTAAGGTTTTGTTTTGGAAACGTTGTCTTTCTCAAAATTTTTAGGTTACACTTTCTTTTCTCTTTCTTTCTTCAACTTTGAATTGAAAATTTGGATTATTTATTAGCTTCTAGCTGACATTTCGACTTTAACTGTAAATTTTTATTCAATTATTAAAAATTTTGATTATTTCTTAAGAAGTAGTCCAGTCCTTATTGAGAACAGGATTTTTTTCGTAAGTTTGAATATAATGTACAAACTTCGTAGACTTTTTTCTCAGAATTTCAAATATTCTTATTAAGCTGATAGCTTTTCTTCGAAGTATATTCTTTTTTTATATAAATTAAGGTTTTGTTTTGGAAACTTTGTCTTTCTCAAAATTTTTAGTTTACATTTTCAGTTTTCAGCTTTTTCTTCGACTTTGAACTGAAAATTTGGATCATTTACTAGCTTTATCCAGAAATTTCGATTTTAAACTGAAAATTTTGATTCACTTATTAGCTTTTCCCTAAGATATCGACATTAATCTGACAATTTTGATTTTTTGCTCAGAACTAGTGCAGTCCTTGTTGAAAACAGGACTTTTTTCGTAAGTTTGAATATAAAGTACAAACTTCGTAGATTTTTTTCTCAGAATCTCAAATATGCTTATTAAGCTGATAGCTTTTCTTCGAAGTATATTTTTTTATATAAATTAGGGTTTTGGTTTGAAAACTTTGTCTTTCTCAAAATTTTTAGCTTACACTTTCAGTTTTCAGCTTTTTCTTCGACTTTGAGCTGAAAATTTGGATCATTTATTAGCTTTATCCTAAAATTTCGATTTGAAACTGAAAATTTTGATTCACTTATTAGCTTTTCCCTAAGATTTCGATATTAAACTGACAATTTTGATTTTTTCTTTAGAACTAATCCAGTCCTTGTTGAAAACAGGACTTTTTTCGTAAGTTTAAATATAAAGTACAAACTTCGTAGATTTTTTTCTCAGAATCTCAAATAATCTTATAAAGCTGATAGCTTTTCTTCGAAGTATATTCTTTTTTTATATAAATTAAGGTTTTGTTTTGGAAACTTCGTCTTTCTCAAAATTTTTAGTTTACACTTTCAGTTTTCAGCTTTTTTTTCGACTTTGAACTGAAAATTTGGATCATTTATTAGTTTTACCTCGAAATTTTGACTTTAAACTGAAAATTTTGATTCAGTTATTAGCTTTCCCTAAGATTTCGACAATAAACTAAAAATTTTGATTTTTTTTTGAGAACTAGTCCAGTACTTATTAAGAACAGGACTTTTTTTGTAAAGAATATAATTTACAAACTTCGTAGACTTTTTTTCTCAAAATTTCAAATATTCTTATTAGGCTGATAGCTTTTCTTCAAAGTATATTCTTTTCTTATATAAATTAAGGTTTTGTTTTGAAAATTTTGTCTTTCTCAAAATTTTTAGTTTATACTTTCAGTTTTCAGCTTTTTCTTCGACTTTGAACTAAAAATTTGGATCATTTATTAGTTTTATCCTGAAATTTCGATTTTAAACTGAAAAGTTTGATTTATTTATTAGTTTCTTTCTAAGATTTCGACATTAAACTGAAAATTTCGATTTTTTTTGAGAACTACTCCAGTCCTTATTAAGAACAGGACTTTTTTCGTAAAGAATATAATGTACAAACTTCGTAGACTTTTTTCTCAGAATTTCAAATATTCTTCTTAAGCTGATAGCTTTTCTTCGAAGTATATTCTTTTTTTATATAAATTTAGGTTTTGTTTTGGAAACTTTGTCTTTCTCAAAATTTTTAGTTTACATTTTCAGTTTTCAGCTTTTTTTTGACTTTGAACTGAAAATATGGATCATTTATGAGCTTTATCCTGAAATTTTGACTTTAAACTGAAAACTTTGATTCAGTTATTAGCTTTTCCCTAAGATTTCTACATTAAACTGAAAATTTTGAATTTTTCTTGAGAACTAATCCAGTCTTTATTGAGAATAGGATTTTTTTCGTAAAGAATATAATGTACAACCTTCGGAGAATTTTTTTCTCAGAATTTCAAGTATTCTTATTAAGCTGATAACTTTTCTTCGAAGTATATTCTTTTTTTATATAAATTAAGGTTTTGTTTTGGAAACTATGTCTTTCTCAAAATTTTTAGTTTATATATTCACTTTTCAGCTTTTTCTTTGACTTTGAACAGAAAATATGGATCATTTATTAGCTTTACCGTGAAATTTCGACTTTAAACTGAAAATTTTGATTTAGTTATTAGCTTTTCTCTAAAATTTTAACTTTAGGCTGAACTTTTTAATTCAGTTATTAGCTTTTCCCTGAATTTTGACTTTAATCTGAAAATTTTAATTTTTCGTTAGCCCTAATCCAGTTCACGTTGAGAAGAGATATTTTTTTCGTATATTCAAAGTTTGTCTAATTTTTCCAAATTTTGTCTTAGTTTTTCCAAATTTGCCTTATTTTTCCAAATTTGGTGTTTTTTTTTTAAATTAAGTTTACCTGTGATAAACCGCCATTTTTTTTTCTGTGAATTTTTCATAATTCAAACTAACTAACATTTTCAATTTGTATTTTATTTTGAGTAGAATTAGAGTAACGTTTTTGAATTTAAAATCGAAATTTCAGCTTCTTCTAAAGGGCCAGATTTTATTACAAAATTATGATGTTAATTTCAAAATTTCGACTATTTTTTTTTCAAAATTAAAGTATTTTACATAAACATTCAGTTATTTCTCCCAATCTATTATTTTTATTAGTTTTTGTTTAAATTGTTTCTGAAGTTTTGACTTTTCTTTAAAATTTGTGTCCACTTCAGTCGTTCCTTTTCCCAAAAATTTGGGCTCCCAACTGAAAATTTTGATTTCTTTTTGAGCAGCTTCTACATTTTTTCCAAATTACGACCTAAATGTTTTTTTTTCTTTTTTTTTCTGGGAGTTTCGATCATTTTTAATAAGCTGCCAGTATTTTCTTTCAACTTTTATTTTCTGTTAAGGTTTTGGTTGTAAACCCTAAAATTCAAAATATTTTTGGTAAGTTTCGAGTCCAAGAAAAGTTTTACCCTTTTAAAACAGAATATAGCGGGGGAAAATCTTCGTTGGATTTAATTAACGGCCACAGTGTAGGTACTTAGGTACTTTTTTAAGATTCTAGTTGTTTCAAATTTAAATACTAATAATATTTCTAGAAATTTTCAATTTAAAATCGAGATTATCGGTTTTTTTTTGTATAAATTATATTTTCTTTAAACTTTAACTTTTTCTTAACTTTTTGAGTTTAATTGAATTTGAATTTTGAGTTTAAATTTGATCTTTTTTCTTGAATACTCTATAAGATATTTAAAATGCTGACTTTTCCTAGAATTTTTCATTTAATTTTTGCATAGTCGATGTTTTAAAATTTTGACTACGTTCTCGAAACGAGTTCAAACTCGATTTAGACTCCAGATTCAGCTAAATAAGATTAACATTTCATTTTCTACCCCGAAACTCTGTTTATCTAAAATCGGTTTTTTTTTAACTTTCAAACTAGAAGTAATAATTCCAAATTAAAAACATCGAGTGTATAATTGAGAATTTAGGAAAAGTAAAACTTGAAAATGTAATTTTTTATAAAATTTCTATTTTAAACTCAATAGTTTTTATAAATTGTATCTTTTCCTCAAAATGGAGATTTTGATCTTAAAATTTCGATATTATTTTGCAAATTTCGAGTTTGATTTTACTGTTTTTTAATTTCAAGTTCCGTTTCAAAATCTTAACTTTAGACCAAAAATTTCTGCTTTAACCATTCGGTGGAAAATCGTATTTAAAAATATATTTTTTTTAAATACAAATTTCCTCTGAATTGTCTATGTTTTATAATGTTTTTGAAATATTTTTTTCTTGTTTTATTTATGAGTGATTACACAAATTAAACCAATTTGCCTCCCCTAAAATTTATGTTGTCCCCTAAAGGCTTTAAAAGAGGAAGAAACTTGAAAAATTCAACCGAAAGCAACATTTACACACCTGCAACTGGTAAGAATACAAACAAGGCAATTCAAATTCGAAAAAATCAACCTGATAATTTGCTCACTTTATCCATCTCAGTTCTGATTAAGTAAGGCTTCGTTGTTTTGTAACGACTGACTTTTGGGGTAGAAAAATGTTAACGTTATTTGGCTCAGTCTGGGGCATAAATTTAAGGTCATCTGATCAAATTGAGACAAACCCTCAAGCCCCAAATCAAAATTCAAAAACTGGGGTTACTGAGAATATTGGGCCAACTTCAGGCCTTTGGAATAGGCCACAAGTGGATTCAAAGGATTAATATTGATGTGAAAAGTTTGACTTGATCAGGTTTGTTTTTTGATAGTTTGTTAATTGATACAGGTGCAGGGATGATTTGATCCGGACTTTTTTTCTGCGGTTTACGATTTAATCCATCATATTTAAACGGTTGCAGTTACAGATTTCGATTTTTAACTTAAGAACTTCTTTGGAGGTATTCAGGCCACTTTTCCAAAAATTTCCCATTCTAGATCTAGATCTAACGAGAGCGTAGAAAGGACATCAAATAAAAAAGAATTTTTATTAAAAATTTTGAGTTAAAAGTCGAAATTTTGACTTTAATCTCGAAATTTCGAATATTTTTCTCGTTTAGACTTTTTTCTAAAAATGTTGACACTTTCTCGAAATTCCGAGATCAAAATTAAAGTCGAACTTTCGAATTAATAACAAAATTTCGATTGTAACTCAAAATGTTGACTCTTTTTTCGTAAAGAATATAATGTACAAATTTCGCAGACTTTTTTTTTAGAATTTCAAATATTCTTATTAAGCTGATAGCTTCTCTTCGAAGTATATTCTTTTTTTTCTATTAATTAAGGTTTTGTTTTGGAAACTTTGTCCTTCTCAAAATGTTTAGTTCACACTTTCAGTTTTCAGCTTTTTCTTCGACTTTAAACTGAAAATTTCCCATTCTAGATCTAGATCTAACGAGAGCGTAGAAAGGACATCAAATAAAAAAGAATTTTTATTAAAAATTTTGAGTTAAAAGTCGAAATTTTGACTTTAATCTCGAAATTTCGAATATTTTTCTCGTTTAGACTTTTTTCTAAAAATGTTGACACTTTCTCGAAATTTCGAGATCAAAATTAAAGTCGAAATTTCGAATTAATCACAAAATTTCGATTGTAACTCAAAATGTTGACTCCAATCTCAAAATTTCAAGAAAAAAGTCGAAATTTCGAGTTCAAAGTCGAAATTTCGAGTTCAAAGTCGAAGTTTCGAGTTCAAAGCCGAAATTTCGAGTTCAAAGTCGAAATTTTGAGTTCAAAGTCGAAATTTCGAGTTCAAAGTCGAAGTTTCAAGTTCAAAGCCGAAATTTCGAGTTCAAAGTCGAAGTTTCGAGTTCAAAGCCGAAATTTCGAGTTCAAAGTCGACATTTTCAGATTAGAGTCGACATTTTTAGTTACAGTTGAAATTTTGTGATTCGATCGAAATTAATCTCGAAATGACCTACACTCTATGGTTAGGTTAGGCAGATGATAGTTGCGCCCATCACACCCCTTACCAAATAACACTGACAGTTGACAGTAGGTTGCGTTCAGAAATTTCATTTATTTAATAAGCAAAATTTCGACTTTTTTCTCGAAGTTGCGTGATTAAATTCGAAATTTCGAGCAAAAAAATCTAAATTACAAGAAAATTAAAGACGAAATTTCGACTTTAATTTCGAAATTCCGACAACAAAGTCGAAATTTTAGGATTGACGTCAAAATTTCGACTTTAGATTAGAACTTTATAAGAAAAAAATTAAATTGATGTCCTTTTTAGGCTTTCTAGTTAACCGAATTAGGACATATAGGTGGGGAATCTGTCAACCAAATTGACGTGTAGCTTACAAAGTCTGGGGCTTCAAATTTTCAAAAATAGCTTGGGTTGGCCTACCAGGCTTTAAAATGATGTACCAGGCTTTAAAATGATATACCAGGCTATAAAATGATATAAGTTGTCACTGTGTAGTTAAAGCTAAGCGTAATGTTTGGGGCAGTGAAATGCTGAAGCTATGCTAAATAGAGGGACTTTTTTTTAAACGATCCTTAGTTTAATGCAACTCTTCTGTTCGGCATTAGTTTTATTCAACTTTATCAGAATTCATTTTGTTCAATTTAACATTAAAATACTTTTTAAATAAATTATAAAATAAAGTGTAATCATTTTGGTTAATCTAAGTTAGAGAATCTTTGAATTCACGACTGCTATCGTATTTTATATGCTGATTTTGGGCCAAGTTAAAGAACATTGCATTTACATGCACCATTATTTTAAGTTAGCATTATATAATTTGTACAAAAGCGAAGGTTAAATAGTTGTGAATCGATAAAAGCAAACAATTTTAAAAGACTAATTGAAAATATTGCTGGTAGTGGACTATGAAAAAAGCCATACAAATAAAATTTTAATATCCAGAACACTTACAAAACATGCACTTATTAATACAACTGCAGTGACAAGCCAACTTAAATATGTCTAAGAATATGTCTGGCAGATTTTCAGCTAAATAAAAATAAACAACAAACCTCTTCTACGTTGAAATAAAATGTAAAACTATTTTAAACTGTTAGATATATATAATTTTTAATATTATTTATTTAATCACTCGAGGACTAATTGTCGATTTAAAACGATTTAAAACGCTATAAAATCTTTATATACATAGGAATAGAGTTATTGCTAATCCTAATCAAATTTTAACAAGATAACAATTAACAAGATAACCTCTGAACAGCAATATACCCCTAAAAGCAAAATATTTACTATCAAACAACTACTGCATTGCAATTTTAATTAATGCTGGTTTAAGATTGGGAATTCGACCGACGTTTTAAATATGTTTTTAGAAAAGATCACAGCATTTTTATCGCAAATTAACTGAAGAACGATTATTTAATAGAGGCAGTGGGCCATCGTCGTCACTGCAGTTACGCGGGCTATGCCGACATGCGCCGACTGAATGCGTTACTACCCTTGCTCCAGTCGCAGGATTTCAAGATATACGAGGTATTTCAGGACTTTCAGGAAGCTCCTACATTTTTCAGAGCCGCGACGTGCCCCAATATCACGCTTTCATAGGCGCCTGATATTAATATTTTGTCGTTTTATATTAACCGTATTATCCGGCGGTTTAAATGCATTCGATGAAATATGTGTCTGTGTTTTGATGCGCCAAAAATGGAGAAGATAAATTACTAGTCATCCAACAACAATTAAAGAATGTTAAAGATCTCAAATTTTTAGATGGTGGTAAATCCGTTTAAAAATCATCTAAAAATTTTATTTGATTCTGAAAGAAATGGTTGCAGAGAAAAAACAACAAATTAAAGCTCGAAGTTTCTTCTCTTCTTTAATTCAAATTATTTTAGTTGCAACAATTTCTAGAAATAATCGTTGAAAACCATCGAATTTTTAAAAAAAATGTTTGCTTGCCTTTAAAAGGGTTCAAGGACCTCAATACATGTTCTATAGTAAATTAAACGTAAAACTCTTCTAGATAATTTTAATCTCATAAATTTAATCAAGTTCTAAGCCTTTTATGTTGATATTTAGCGAAGTTATTATCATTTAAGGCAGCAATTTTTAGATAATCATAAGAAAACCATCGACATTTTTTAACAAAATTTTTACTTGCCTTTAAAAAAACTCAAGGCTTTCAATAAACTTTTTACAGTAATTCAATCGTAAAACTCGTCTAGATAATTTAATTCTCTTTAATTTGACCAATTTCTGAGCCTTGTACGTTGATTTTTAGCTAAGTTATCATCATTCAAAGCACCAATTTTTAGATAATCATAAGAAAACCATCGAAATTTTTTAACGAAATTCTTATTTGCCTTTAAAAGGATTCAAGGCTTTCAATAATTTTTTTTTGGTAATTCCATCGTAAAACTCGTCTAGACAATTTAATCCTTTTTAATGTGACCAATTTCTGAGCCTTGTAAGTTGATTTTTAGCCAAGTTATCATCGTTCAAAGCAACAATTTTTAGATAATCATAAGAAAACCATCGACATTTTTTAACGAAATGTTTACTTGCCTTTAAAAGGATCCAAGGGTTTTTACACATTTTTTATAGTAATCCAATTGTAAAACTCGTCTACATAATTTAATCCTCTTTAATTTGACCAATTTCTGAGCCTTCCACGTTGATTTTTAGCTGAGTTATTATCGTTCAAACTAGCAATTTTGAAATAATCTTAACAAATTAATTAATGAAAAAAAATTTCGAGTTTAACAATTTCAAGTTTAAACCCGGAATTTTGATAACATTTTCAAATTTTACTTTCTTTTTGGAAAATTTCGAGGTTAAAAATCGATATGGCACCATAGTTTAGTGAATTGAAATTTTTCTTTCAGTTTTACTTGCAACACTAAATTTGGAGTTTCTCGAAATATTTTTCTCTTGAGAGCTAGCTTTCTTCCCTCCGAAATGTAAAAATTTGAAGGTTTAACTCTAAAGAAGAGAGGAAAATTAAAAGGAAACCTCGAAATTTCTTCTTCAAGGGTTAATTTCTAAAAAAAGTAAAATTTTTTACACATTAATAGATCGAAGGACTGATATCTGAATTGGATGAAGTATTTCTTGGTGAACAATTCAAAAATAGCTGGTCCTTTAATTAAATCCTCCGTAGGAAGATTTATCCTTTTTCATAAGGTACTCCAGAATATGCATGGTCAAGATCTATGCCTGTGAGATCTACCACTAGTTCAGTTAATAGGTTTGACTTTCCTTAGAAAGGATAACATTTTCTCAAAATTAATTAATCAATAACAGTTCTAGAATTTTCGATGGTGAATCAATGTCTTAAAAAAATCAATTAATTAACAAAAAATCTCCCAAAATATCGACTTTTTCTCTTGAAGGGAAAAGTCGCAAGAAAAAGTTCGAATTTTTATGTTCAAAATCGACCTCTGTGAATAAAATGGTACACTTGCGATTTTTTCACATTTTCCAATCTTCTTCAAAAACTTGACTGAATCAATGTTTAAAAAAAATCAATTAATTAATAAAAATTCTCTTAAAATTTCGACTTTTTCTCTTTAACAGAAAGGTCGCAAGAAAAAGTTTAAGATCAACACTTTGTGATTAAAATGGTACACTTACGATTTTTTTCACATAAATTTTTAATCTTCTTCAAAAACTTGACTGAGTCAATGTTTAAAAAAATCCATTAATTAACAAAAAATCTCCCAAAATTTCGACTTTTTCTCTTCAAGGGAAAAGTCGCAAGAAAAAGTTCGAATTTTTATGTTTCAAATCAACACTTTGTGATTAAAATGGTACACTTGCGATTTTTTCACATAAATTTTCAATCTTCTTCAAAAACTTGACTGAATCAATGTTTAAAAAAAATCAATTAATTAATAAAAATTCTCTCAAAATTTCGACTTTTTCTCTTCAAGGGAAAAGTCGCAAGAAAAAGTTCGAATTTTTATGTTCAAAATCGACATTCTGTGAATAAAATGGTACACTTGCAATTTTTTCACATTTTCCAATCTTCTTCAAAAACTTGACTGAATCAATGTTTAAAAAAATCAAATAATTAACAAAAAATCTCTCAAAATTTCTACTTTTTCTCTTCAAGGGAAAAGTCGCAAGAATTTTTATGTTTAAAATCAACACTTTGTGATTAAAATGGTACACTTGCGATTTTTTCACATAAATTTCCAATCTTCTTCAAAAACTTGACTGAATCAATGTTTAAAAAAAATTAATTAACTAATAAAAATTCTCTTAAAATTTCGACTTTTTCTCTTCAGGGGAAAGCCGCAAGAAAAAGTTCGAATTTTTATGTTTCAAATCAATACTTTGTGATTAAAATGGTACACTTGCGATTTTTTCACAGAAATATTTAATCTCAATTAACAAAAAATCTCCCAAAATATCAACTTTTTCTCTTGAAGGGAAAAGTGGCAAGAAAAAGTTCGAATTTTTATGTTCAAAATCGACATTCTGGGAATAAAATGGTACACTTGCGATTTTTTCACATTTTCCAATCTTCTTCAAAAACTTGACTGAATCAATGTTTAAAAAAATCAAATAATTAACAAAAAATCTCTTAAAATTTCGACTTTTTCTCTTCAGGGGAAAGCCGCAAGAATAAGTTCGAATTTTTATGTTTAAAATCAACACTTTGTGATTAAAATGGTACACTTGCGATTTTTTCACAGAAATATTTAATCTTCTTCAAAAACTTGACTGAGTCAATGTTTTAAAAAAAACAATTAATTAACAAAAAATCTCCCAAAATATCGACTTTTTCTCTTGAAGGGAAAAGTGGCAAGAAAAAGTTCGAATTTTTATGTTCAAAATCGACATTCTGTGAATAAAATGGTACACTTGCGATTTTTTCACATTTTCCAATTTTCTTCAAAAACTTGACTGAATCAATGTTTTAAAATATCAATTAATTAACAAAAAGTCTCTCAAAATTTCGACTTTTTCTCTTCAAGGGTAAAGTCGCAAGAAAAAGTTCGAATTTTTATGTTTAAAATCAACATTTTATGATTAAAATGGTACACTTGCGATTTTTTCACATATATTTCTAATCTTCTTCAAAAACTTGACTCTTTCCTCAAAATTCAAAGTCTAAGCTTGATTTTTTTTATTTTGATTTTTATTCTTCTTTTTTTTTCTTCGACTTACAGAATTCGGTGTTCAAAATTGGAAATTAATTAAATAAATGAAAATAGGGACAAATTTTTCAATTTTTAAAATTTTAACATACACCTGATATGTGTCATGGTTTATTCTCATTTATTTAATTAATTCCTAAATTTAACACAAGATTATTTAATTCAAAAGAAAGTAAAAGATTGTTCAACTGAATCAAGCCACTATTTCAATTATAAGACTTTTAAGTTAAAATTGTGAGAAAACAGTCTAAATTTTGGATCAAAACGAAAACTTTGGAGGAAAAATTTAATTTACAACAACGATTTTCCTTAAAACTTTAACAGTAACATCCGTAGTTTAAGCACAAAATGTTGAGAAAAATTCTCCAGTGTTCGCCTTTCTGTTTAAATACTTCTAGAAAGGGCAACACTTTGGAGTTGACATGTTGCCTTTTTTACAAGTTTTTGAACAAAAAGTCGAATAATGAAAAAAAATATACAGAGAATATGAAACATCTTATCAAAATTCCAACTTTAGAGTCGAAATTAACTTTTTTTTATATCAAGTGTTTTCAAAAGGTCGACTTTTTTCTCGAAATTTCGAGTAAAACTTGAATGTTGCGTTTAGAAATTGTGAGTTTCTTGACATAGACGTTTTTTCTCGAAGTGTGTTGTTAAAATTTAAATTGTTTAATTCCAGCTGCATGCATTTTTTATAAATCTGAAGAATTAAGATAAAATTTAGATATTTCTTCTTTTTAGCCACTTTTGCTAACTTGAAATGTGAATGAATTGGTTCTATTTAACGTTTTGGGAGCCCAGTATTTTTTTTTAATAAATGGAAACTGTAAACATTTTCTTGATTTGTTTAATATAAAACTACATGATATAAAGACATTTTAAGAATTCAAATATAACATAAAAATGGTTTAGAATATTGTCAACAATTTCTATTTACTCATATTTTCCTACATACTGCAGCAAAATTGTTTAATTTTTAAATTCTCTCTCTGAAATGTTAGCTTCTACTCTTCTTGAATTCAAATTATTTTAGCTGCAACAATTTCTAGAAATAATCATTGAAAACCATCGAAATTTTTTTACAAAATATTTGCTTTTCATTAAAAGGGTTTAAGGACTTCAATACATTTTCTATAGTAAATTAAACATAAAACTCTTCTGGTTAATTTTAATCTCATTAATTTGATTAAGTTCTTAGCCTTTTATGTTGATATTAGGCGAAGTTATTATCATTTAAGGCAACAATTTTTAGATAATCATAAGAAAACCATCGAAATGTTTTAACAAAATTTTTATTTGCCTTTAAAAAGATTCAAGGCTTTCAATAATTTTTTTTGGTAATTCCATCGTAAAACTCGTCTAGATAATTTAATCCTTTTTAATGTGACCAATTTCTGAGCCTTGTACGTTGATTTTTAGTTAAGTTATCATCGTTCAAAGCAGCAATTTTTAGATAATCATAAGAAAACCATCGAAATTTTTTAATGAAATGTTTACTTGCCTTTAAAAGGATCCAAGAGTTTTAATACATTTTTTATAGTAATCAGATTGTAAAACTCGTCTACATAATTTAATCCTCTTTAATTTGACCAATTTCTGAGCCTTCCACGTTGATTTTTAGGTGAGTTATTATCGTTCAAACTAGCAGTTTTAAAATAATCTTAACAAAACCGTCGAATTTTTCTTACAAAATTTTTATTTGCCTTTAAAAAGATACAAGGATTTCAATAATTTTTTTATAAAAATGCAAACGTAAAACTATTCTAAATACTTTGTTCCTCGTTAATTTGACTAATTTCTGAGCCTTGTACGTTGATTTTTAGCTAAGTTGTCGTCGTTTAAAGCAGCAATTTTTAAATAATCATAAAAAAACCATCGAAATTTTTTAACGAAATGTTTACTTGCCTTTAAAAGGATCCAAGGGTTTTAATAAATTTTTTATAGTAATCCAACTGTAAAATTCGTCTGAAGAATTTAATCCTCTTTAATTTGACCAATTTCTGAGCCTTCCACGTTGATTTTTAGCTGAATTATCATCGTTCAAACTAGCAATTTTGAGATAATCTTAACAAAACCATCGACATTTTTTTACAAAATTTTAACTTGCCTTTAAAAGGGTCCAAGGATTTCAATAATTTTTTTATAATAATGCAAACGTAAAACTCTTCTAAATACTTTGTTTCTTGTTAATTTGACTAATTTCTGAGCCTTGTACGTTGATTTTTAACTAAGTTATCGTCGTTCAAAGCAGCAATTTTTAGATAATCATAAGAAAACCATCGAAATTTTTTAACGAAATGTTTACTTGCCTTTCAAAGGATCCAAGGGTTTTAATAATTTTTTTATAGTAATCCAATTGTAAAATTCGTCTGAAGAATTTAATCCTCTTTAATGTGACCAATTTCTGAGCCTTGTACGTTGATTTTTAGTTAAGTTATCATCGTTCAAAGCAGCAATTTTTAGATAATCATAAGAAAACCATCGAAATTTTTTAATGAAATGTTTACTTGCCTTTAAAAGGATCCAAGAGTTTTAATACATTTTTTATAGTAATCAGATTGTAAAACTCGTCTACATAATTTAATCCTCTTTAATTTGACCAATTTCTGAGCCTTCCACGTTGATTTTTAGGTGAGTTATTATCGTTCAAACTAGCAGTTTTAAAATAATCTTAACAAAACCGTCGAATTTTTCTTACAAAATTTTTATTTGCCTTTAAAAAGATACAAGGATTTCAATAATTTTTTTATAAAAATGCAAACGTAAAACTATTCTAAATACTTTGTTCCTCGTTAATTTGACTAATTTCTGAGCCTTGTACGTTGATTTTTAGCTAAGTTGTCGTCGTTCAAAGCAGCAATTTTTAAATAATTATAAAAAAAACATCGAAATTTTTTAACGAAATGTTTACCTGCCTTTGAAAGGATCCAAGGGTTTTAATACATTTTTTAGAGTAATCCAACTGTAAAATTCGTCTGAAGAATTTAATCCTCTTTAATTTGACCAATTTCTGAGCCTTTCACGTTGATTTTTAGCTGAATTATCATCGTTTAAACTAGCAATTTTGAGATAATCTTAACAAAACCATCGACATTTTTGTACAAAATTTTAACTTGCCTTTAAAAGGGTCCAAGGATTTCAATAATTTTTTTATAATAATGCAAACGTAAAACTCTTCTAAATACTTTGTTTCTTGTTAATTTGACTAATTTCTGAGCCTTGTACGTTGATTTTTAACTAAGTTATCGTCGTTCAAAGCAGCAATTTTTAGATAATCATAAGAAAACCATCGAAATTTTTTAACGAAATGTTTACTTGCCTTTCAAAGGATCCAAGGGTTTTAATAATTTTTTTATAGTAATCCAATTGTAAAATTCGTCTGAAGAATTTAATCCTCTTTAATTTGACCAATTTCTGAGCCCCTTGTACGTTGATTTTTAGCTGAGTTATCATCGTTCAAACTAGCAATTTTGAGATAATCTTAACAAAACCATCGACATATTATTACAAAATTTTTACTTGCCTTTAAAAGGGTCCAAGGATTTCAATAATTTTTTTATAACAATGCAAACGTAAAACTCTTCTAAATACTTTGTTCCTCGTTAATTTGACTAATTTCTGAGTCTTGTACGTTGATTTTTAGCCAAGTTATCGTCGTTCAAAGCAGCAATTTTTAGATAATCATAAGAAAACCATCGACATTTTTTAACGAAATGTTTACTTGCCTTTAAAAGGATCCAAGGGTTTTAACACATTTTTTATAGTAATCCAATTGTAAAACTCGTCTACATAATTTAATCCTCTTTAATTTGACCAATTTCTGAGCCTTCCACGTTGATTTTTAGCTGAGTTATTATCGTTCAAACTAGCAATTTTAAAATAATCTTAACAAAACCGTCGACATTTTTCTTACAAAATTTTTATTTGCCTTTAAAAGGATACAAGGATTTCAATAATTTTTTTATAAAAATGCAAACGTAAAACTCTTCTAAATACTTTGTTCCTCGTTAATTTGACTAATTTCTGAGCCTTCTACGTTGATTTTTAGCTAAGTTATCATCGTTCAAAGCAGCAATTTTTAGATAATCATAAGAAAACCATCAAATTTTTTTAACGAAATTCTTATTTGCCTTTAAAAGGATTCAAGGCTTTCAATAATTTTTTCTTGGTAATTCCATCGTAAAACTCGTCTAGATAATTTAATCCTCTTTCATGTGACCAATTTCTGAGCCTTGTACGTTGATTTTTAGCCAAGTTATCATCGTCCAAAGCAACAATTTTTAGATAATCATAAGAAAACCGTCAACATTTTTTTTACAAAATTTTTATTTGCCTTTAAAAGGATTCAAGGATTTCAATATTTTTTTTATAAAAATGCAAACGTAAAACTCTTCTAAATACTTTGTTCCTCGTAAATTTGACTAATTTCTGAGCCTTGTACGTTGATTTTTAGCTAAGTTGTCGTCGTTCAAAGCAGCAATTTTTAAATAATTATAAAAAAACATCGAAATTTTTTAACGAAATGTTTACCTGCCTTTGAAAGGATCCAAGGGTTTTAATACATTTTTTAGAGTAATCCAACTGTAAAATTCGTCTGAAGAATTTAATCCTCTTTAATTTGACCAATTTCTGAGCCTTTCACGTTGATTTTTAGCTGAATTATCATCGTTTAAACTAGCAATTTTGAGATAATCTTAACAAAACCATCGACATTTTTTTACAAAATTTTAACTTGCCTTTAAAAGGGTCCAAGGATTTCAATAATTTTTTTATAATAATGCAAACGTAAAACTCTTCTAAATACTTTGTTTCTTGTTAATTTGACTAATTTCTGAGTCTTGTACGTTGATTTTTAACTAAGTTATCGTCGTTCAAAGCAGCAATTTTTAGATAATCATAAGAAAACCATCGAAATTTTTTAACGAAATGTTTACTTGCCTTTCAAAGGATCCAAGGGTTTTAATAATTTTTTTATAGTAATCCAATTGTAAAATTCGTCTGAAGAATTTAATCCTCTTTAATTTGACCAATTTCTGAGCCTTGTACGTTGATTTTTAGCTGAGTTATCATCGTTCAAACTAGCAATTTTGAGATAATCTTAACAAAACCATCGACATATTATTACAAAATTTTTACTTGCCTTTAAAAGGGTCCAAGGATTTCAATAATTTTTTTATAACAATGCAAACGTAAAACTCTTCTAAATACTTTGTTCCTCGTTAATTTGACTAATTTCTGAGTCTTGTACGTTGATTTTTAGCCAAGTTATCGTCGTTCAAAGCAGCAATTTTTAGATAATCATAAGAAAACCATTGACATTTTTTAACCAAATGTTTACTTGCCTTTAAAAGGATCCAAGGGTTTTAACACATTTTTTATAGTAATCCAATTGTAAAACTCGTCTACATAATTTAATCCTCTTTAATTTGACCAATTTCTGAGCCTTCCACGTTGATTTTTAGCTGATTTATTATCGTTCAAACTAGCAATTTTGAAATGATCTTAACAAAACCGTCAACATTTTTTTTACAAAATTTTTATTTGCCTTTAAAAGGATTCAAGGATTTCAATAATTTTTTTATAAAAATGCAAACGTAAAACTCTTCTAAATACTTTGTCCCTCGTTAATTTGACTAATTTCTGAGCCTTGTACGTTGATTTTTAGCTAAGTTGTCGTCGTTCAAAGCAGCAATTTTTAAATAATTATAAAAAAAACATCGACATTTTTTAACGAAATGTTTACCTGCCTTTGAAAGGATCCAAGGGTTTTAATACATTTTTTAGAGTAATCCAACTGTAAAATTCGTCTGAAGAATTTAATCCTCTTTAATTTGACCAATTTCTGAGCCTTTCACGTTGATTTTTAGCTGAGTTATCATTGTTCAAACTAGCAATTTTGAGATAATCTTAACAAAACCATCGACATATTTTTACAAAATTTTTACTTGCCTTTAAAAGGGTCCAAGGATTTCAATAATTTTTTTATAACAATGCAAACGTAAAACTCTTCTAAATACTTTGTTCCTCGTTAATATGACTAATTTCTGAGCCTTGTACGTTGATTTTTAGCTAAGTTATTGTCGTTCAAAGCAGCAATTTTTAGATAATCATAAAAAAACCTTCGAAATTTTTTAACGAAATGTTTACTTGCCTTTAAAAGGATCCACGGGTTTTAATAAATTTTTTATAGTAATCCAATTGTAAAATTCGTCTAAACAATTTAATCCTCTTTAATTTGACCAATTTCTGAACCTTGTACGTTGATTTTTAGCTGAGTTATCATTGTTTAAACTAGCAGCCAAATTGTTAAATTTTTAAAGTATCTCTCTGAAATGTTAGCTTGGCTATCGAAACGCGTTAGAGCAACCTCTGTTGTGTTTTTTAATCTTTTTTGGTTTCAAAGGACAATAATTGTATTTCAATTTTTAAAGATAACCAAGGACTAGTCCGTTCCACTAAAACTAATTCGTTCGAAATTTTGAGTTAAAAATTTGAAATACGATTTCAGGTTTAACCGTAACATATTGGGTTTTTTGAGGAAACCTCGATTTTAGAAATGTTAAGCTCTAAATAATATATCGAGATAAATGTCGGAACTTCGAAAAAAAATCGAGTATGGTATTGAAATTTCGAGATAAAATTTGAAAATTTGAAAACCAAACCCGAAATTTTAATACTTTTGTATGGTATACAAATGACGAGTTTTTTTTAGAAATGCTAAGTTTGTTTCGAGTTTAAACCTGCAATTTTTATTATATTTTATTTATCTAAAATCTCGACGTAAAACTCGGCTTGGGGACTTGTTTCTAGAAATTTTAATCTGATTTTTCAAGGTTTCGTCCTTAATCCAAAAGTTTGGGTTTTTCTCTTTTTTTTTCTTTTTTTGACTTTAAGAAATATTTAGATTTGTTTTGGATAATTTGTTTCAAAATTCAGTGTTTTGTAATAACGGTTTTTCTTTATTTGGACCATTTTCTCAAAATTCCGTGTTTAAATTTGAAACTTAAAAACCTGAGAATAATTTGAAGTTTTTTTTTTCCAAAGTGGAGTTTTTTTTTCTCCAAATGTCGAGTTTTTTTTTATTTCAACTTTCAAGTAGAGATTTCGAGTTAAATCTCAAATAGGTTGTATAAATTTGGAAGTTTACCTCAAAAGTGAATTTTTTCGCTGAATATTTCGCCTCATATTGGGGCTGAAACTAATCGAAACTTCGGTCAGCCTCCATTATATTCTCAGTGTTTTATGTATATTTTTTAGAACTAATAAGTTCAGTTGATTTAAAAGCATGACGTATTTCCAAGAAGAGGGTCTTAAATACAGACTATTAATGAATTTTGGGATTCGAACCACCCTTTCGGCTAAAACTCTATATTAAAACATTAATTGTGTTTGCCCTTCATTTATCACTCCCTTTCCCACAGTGCTTTTCCGACAGTGCGACAGCACGACCACAAAAACTTAGAGATATCCCAACCCCCCCTCAAAAAATTTATGTCTACACTGATAATAGGAAGAAGGCGATTGGAAGTTCCAATATAAAGCCCAAATCAGCTATTTTATCTCCTGCTGGCAGTTATGAGAAACCCTAACGAATGACGAAGGAAAAATCGTTCACCTTTTATAATGAAAATCCTGGCGATTTCCACTGCTTTGTATATGCTAAAGTACACCTCTCCCCCTCTCGACGTGTTTTATTGAAATGGGATCATCATAGTATTATTTTCATTCCGCTTTTCAGCCTCTTCCAGACTGCAGTGCGGTGCGTCGTACATCGATAGGATCCCGGTCGGTTCTGACGTCATTTGGCGGCGCCGCATGACGTCACGAGACTTACAAACTGCACGTGTCGGACACTCACATACCTGACTTGCCAAGCCCCTTTTTTTTTCTCCTATTGTGTCCCATTTTAAACGACAAAAAAGGACGACTCTCGATTTTTTCCATCGTTACGGCGCTTGAGTCTATTTTTGGCGCCGGATTTCGAACGTCAATAAATCGAAGAGGTGAATTATGTAACGCTGGCTGAGGGCTTGTGCCTGTGGCGTTATGAATTTTTAACCGCAAACAAGTGAAACTTGGGCTTGGAATTGGTTTTTCATCGAGATTAATTAATAATTCGAGTTTCGTTCACCAAATATAATTGTGGAATGCAAGGATACTTGGTGGTATTCGTAAGAAATCCCCCCCATTATTCATTTTATGATTATGGGGTAAATTATTTATTATTAACGAAGGCCCTATTGGGTAAGATATTTCAAAAATGATGAATTCATCAAGATTATGCCATTTTTTGAGAATGTCAGTCTCTATTTTTTGAATTTAATTAATTAATTTAATTTAATTCAAATTTGTAAGCGGAATGGGCCAAATTAAAAGAGACATTTTAAGGAAAAAGTAGCTTTGATATCTAAATTTCATGACTGATGAAAAAAAGTCGTCACAATTTGAAAAGAAAAGTACAAAAAAGTGCAAAAAAATTCGAAATTTGATCCTACTTTTTCAGAAATTTGAATTTATTGTAAAACTGACTTACTATTTCGAACTTCAATTTTGAAATTTCAATTTTTCTAGGTTCAGCAATTTCGTGATTCGAAATTTTGAATAACAACTTCAAGATTTTAAAACCAAATTGGGAAAATCAACTTTTTTTGTAAACTTTATTATTTTTTTGACAAATTCGATGTCTTGAAAATTTGGACTAGTTTGACGACATGACTCAATTGTTTGCATGTCAACCTTCATATGTATTAGCGTTTCTCAGTCACTTTCTCTCGAATGAAGGCATGAGACTATGATATATACAGTTGTGTCGCAGCTGTCGCATAATCTGCTTCTGCCCATTGGTGAAGCGATTCATATAATTAAATTCTGGTCATTATCTCGAGCTGTTAAATGACTTGTGTTAACGACAACTTACCTACATTTTTTTTCTTTGCTACACAACTATGGGTGCAATACTCTTCGAAATACAAATTTTGTCCCCTGGGGACAAGATTTGTATTTCAATTTTTGAAGATAACGAAGGACCAGTCCGTTCCATCAAAATTAAACATTTTGAAAATGTACGAGATTATCTTCGATGCTTACAATGTTAATTAAACAAAATTAAACAAAAATATCGAGCTTACATAGATGGTATGAGTGACAGTTCTTGATCTTCCGCCAGCAGGAGTCTTTGTTCGGCCAGTTCCTTTTGCTCCCTTTCCCGTTCCCTCTCTGAGAATCTCTGTTGAAGGAGGTCGTTGTCCAATTGTCGGATCTGCCACTGTTCCCTTTGACTTCTCTGATGTTCCTGCTTCAAAGAATAAACAGGGAATCTCTTTTAAATTAAAGCAAATTATTACCTTAACGGCGGCGTCGTAATCCAATTGTCGTTGTTCCTTTGTTATCGTCCTTTTTTCCTCTTCGGACAGTTGTTTCTCTTTGTCTTTGGAACTTGTAGAGCTGCCCGCCGCCGGTGGCGGGTATGATATCCAAAACTGATGGGCCAGCTTGGAATCACGAAATATTGCGCTCACCACCGTGACACCAAAATCAACTGTAACAAAAAAACCATTTCTGACATTGTTAACACAACTGTGTACGTAGAAAATAAATTTTGAGGCAATCAGTACTTTGCGATCTTAATAAATTAAAAAAAAAATAAATTAAACTTCCTAAATAATACATTTTGTTAATGTGGGACACATTTATTTAAACTTTTTTATAATAATGCTGCTTTAGCATCGAGATAGTTAAAAATACACTCACCGTCCGGTAATTTGAGTAAAAATAAAACAATATGTCACAACTATTAACTACAAACTAAAAGTGATTTATATAACCATTGTGCAATTCAGCATGATTTCTCATTAATTAGACATTGTTTTTAAAATTTGAAATGTTCTTGGCAAAGGATTCTAACAACTAATATGTGGGATTTTATTGTTTGCCTTTTGCCTGTTGTTTTCCTGCTCTAGTGTTTATTACTTGTACTAATTTTACATTGTTGCTCAATGTAATAAACAAAATTTAGTAAAATGAGACTGAAAGGAGTATAAGCTTTGGTCAAAACGTAACAATAGTCACAGGAGCTCATCAAACCTTGGCATCGTCTTGTGAGATGAAGCTCGCATTTATTACTTAATTTTCTCCAAAATTACTATTTTCAAATCGACATATCGAAATATTTCTAGGAAAAAACCGTAATTTTGAAAAAAAAGTCAAAATACCATTTGGACTTTTTTTTCAAAATTTTGGTTTTTTCCTAGAAATATTTCGCTGAAATTTGAAGTAATTTTAAAGTTTTAGTTTTGTTAAGGTTTTATTGCATTAGCTAACATTTCCACTTTACGCTTTTTTATTTTATAAATTTCCAAAAATATCGACTGTTTTCTCAAAGTGTTTAGTTCAATCTCGAAATATTTAATGGTTCTTTTTCTTTTTAGAAACGATATTTTTATCATTTTTAAAGACGAAATTTTGGAAATAAAAAATATAATTAAAATTTCAGTCCTATTTTTCTTAAAAGGTCGACTTTTTTATTTCAATTTTCAGTCTAAACTTAATACTCTTCAAATCCTTAATTTAAAATCGTAAATTTTAGGACTATTTCCCAGAATTTTGGTATTAAACTCGAAACTAAAATTGCTAAAGACTTTGACACAATCTCAAAGTTAGACTTCAATCTCAATACTTCGGTTTCTCTTAAATTGAAATACAGATCTTATCCCCTGAAACCAAGAAAGATTAAAAAACACAACAAAGGTTGCTCTAACGCGTTTCAACAGCCAAGCTGTCATCTTCAGAGAGAAACTGAGAGAGAGTCTGTTTCTCTTTTCAAGCGATCGTTGTTCCAAAAATTTCGAAACTTATTTTTTGATGTTTTTGAATTTTTCCCCAAATTTCGATATTTTGCCCAAAGTTACGAATTAAAATTGTTTCGAGAGAATCGGTCAAACTTTCGTCATCAATTAGGCGACTCGTTTTTCTTCAAATTGAATCCAAAAGTGCTAAAGTGTACTTTGGGGCTGAACTCCAAACATGAGAACAGTATTGGCCAGTGTTGGCCTAAGTTGAGCTTTGTATAGTGTAAGTAGCTGATGAGATGTAAAGTACTTTTTAGCTCTAAAAAGAAAGCCTAGCTTCTGAGAGGCGAAATTGGCAATGACAAATGATCGTTCCAAGAGAAGTTAATGTTCGCATTCATTCCGAGGATAGATAGATTAGACCCCATCGGAAGGATTTTACCTTCCATTAGTATGTTGGTTGCATCATCCCTTGATGTTTTCTTAGAGAAAACCGCTGCTTGAGTTTTTGAAGCGTCGACCAGGTTTTTCTTACCCCATTCCAGAATGATTTCGAAATCTTGATTAATCATCTGTATCTGCTGTTCCCTTAGTCGATCTGAAGCAACCACAAATAATGGTTTGTCGGAGAAAAAAGATGAGACAAGGCTACCATCATCTGTGTAGCTGTATATCGAATTGGTAGTCGAACCTAAGAGATCGTTTATGTGTTTTGGTGGAACGGACTGGTCCTTGGTTATCTTAAAAAGTTGAAATACAAATCTTGTCCTCTGACACCAAGAAAGATTCTCTTGGTTTCAAAGGTACAAGTTTTGTATTTCAATTTTTCATTTATGTGTAAAAGAGACAGAGTAGGAGACAGGAGAGACCCCTGAGGCACCCCTGCGATTAATGGTCTGTATCTGTTGTTCCCTTAGTCGATCTGAAGCAACCACAAATATTGGTTTGTCGGAGAAAAAATATGACACAAGGCTACCATCATCTGTGTAGCTGCATATCGAATTGGTAGTTGAACCTAAGAGATCGTTTATGTGTTTTGGTGGAACGGACTGGTCCTTGGTTATCTTCAAAAATTGAAATACAAATCTTATCCTCTGAAACCAAGAAAGATTCTCTTGGTTTCAAGGTACAAGTTTTGTATTTCAATTTTTCATTTACGTGTAAAAGAGACAGAGTAGGAGACAGGAGAGACCCCTGAGGCACCCCTGCGATTAATGGTCTGTATCTGTTGTTCCCTTAGTCGATCTGAAGCAACCACAAATAATGGTTTGTCGGAGAAAAAAGATGACACAAGGCTACCATCATCTGTGTAGCTGTATATCGAATTGGTAGTTGAACCTAAGAGATCGTTTATGTGTTTTGGTGGAACGGACTGGTCCTTGGTTATCTTCAAAAATTGAAATACAAATCTTATCCTCTGAAACCAAGAAAGATTCTCTTGGTTTCAAGGTACAAGTTTTGTATTTCAATTTTTCATTTATGTGTAAAAGAGACAGAGTAGGAGACAGGAGAGACCCCTGAGGCACCCCTGCGATTAATGGTCTGTATCTGTTGTTCCCTTAGTCGATCTGAAGCAACCACAAATAATGGTTTGTTGGAGAAAAAAGCTGACACAAGGCTACCATCATCTGTGTAGCTGTATATCGAATTGGTAGTTGAACCTAAGAGATCGTTTATGTGTTTTGGTGGAACGGACTGGTCCTTGGTTATCTTCAAAAATTGAAATACAAATCCTATCCTCTGAAACCAAGAAAGATTCTCTTGGTTTCAAGGTACAAGTTTTGTATTTCAATTTTTCATTTATGTGTAAAAGAGACAGAGTAGGAGACAGGAGAGACCCCTGAGGCGCCCCTGCGATTAATGGTCTGTAATCTGTTGTTCCCTTAGTCGATCTGAAGCAACCACAGATAATGGTTTGTCGGAGAAAAAAGATGACACAAGGCTACCATCATCTGTGTAGCTGTATATCGAATTGGTAGTTGAACCTAAGAGATCGTTTATGTGTTTTGGTGGAACGGACTGGTCCATGGTTATCTTCAAAAATTAAAATACAAATCTTATCCTCTGAAACCAAGAAAGATTCTGTTGGTTTCAAGGTACAAGTTTTGTATTTCAATTTTTTATTTATATGTAAAAGAGACAGAGTAGGAGACAGGAGAGACCCCTGAGGCACCCCTGCGACTAATGGTCTGTATCTGTTGTTCCCTTAGTCGATCTGAAGCAACCACAAATAATGGTTTGTTGGAGAAAAAAGCTGACACAAGGCTACCATCATCTGTGTAGCTGTATATCGAATTGGTAGTTGAACCTAAAAGATCGTTTATGTGTTTTGGTGGAACGGACTGGTCCTTGGTTATCTTCAAAAATTGAAATACAAATCCTATCCTCTAAAACCAAGAAAGATTCTCTTGGTTTCAAGGTACAAGTTTTGTATTTCAATTTTTCATTTATGTGTAAAAGAGACAGAGTAGGAGACAGGAGAGACCCCTGAGGCGCCCCTGCGATTAATGGTCTGTAACTGTTGTTCCCTTAGTCGATCTGAAGCAATCACAGATAATGGTTTGTCGGAGAAAAAAGATGACACAAGGCTACCATCATCTATGTAACTGTATATCGAATTGGTAGTTGAACCTAAGAGATCGTTTATGTGTTTTTGTGGAACGGACTGGTCCTTGGTTATCTTAAAAAGTTGAAATACAAATCTTGTCCTCTGAAACCAAGAAAGATTCTCTTGGTTTCAAGGTACAAGTTTGTATTTCAATTTTTTATTTATGTGTAAAAGAGACAGAGTAGGAGACAGGAGAGCCCCCTGAGGCACCCCTGCGATTAATGGTCTGTATCTGTTGTTCCCTTAGTCGATCTGAAGCAACCACAAATAATGGTTTGTCAGGGAATAAAGATGACACAAGGCTACCATCATCTATGTAACTGTATATCGAATTGGTAGTTGAACCTAAGAGATCGTTTATGTGTTTTGGTGGAACGGACTGGTCCATGGTTATCTTCAAAAATTGAAATACAAATCTTATCCTCTGAAACCAAGAAAGATTCTCTTGGTTTCAAGGTACAAGTTTTGTATTTCAATTTTTTATTTATGTGTAAAAGAGACAGAGTAGGAGACAGGAGAGACCCCTGAGGCGCCCCTGCGATTAATGGTTCTGTATCTGTTGTTCCCTTAGTCGATCTGAAGCAGCGACAGATAATGGTTTGTTGGAAAAAAAAGATAACACAAGGTTACTATCACCTGTGTAGCTGTATATCGAATTGGTAGTTGAACCTAAGAGATCGTTTATGTGTAACAGAAAAGAGTAGGAGACAGAGCAGACCCCTGAGGCACCCCTGCGTTAGTCTCGCAAATGTTGCGGATGAGATGCCATCGACGACGACCTGAAGAGATCTGTCAGCGAGAAAATTGGATATCAAATGACAGGGTCCTGGACCAAAACCATAAGATGCAGTGGCGGCTCGCAGCCACAACTGATGGAGGTGCTGCGACAATGTTTAGCGTTTTAAAATGTTTAAATTTTCTAATGAAATTTTCGACATTTCAAAACGTTACTTTTCGAAAATTTTAGTCATTTTCCAAAATTTTAAATTTTTGGAAAACTTAAAAATTTTGACTATTTCGTTAATTTCAGCTATTCTCATAATTTTGACATTTTTTGCAAACTGTCGATCCTTTATTTGAAAATTGTGATTTTATTTAAGTCAGACATTTCTTAAAACCTTTTATTGAAATTTTCGACTAATATTTCGTAAAAGTTCAACTCCATTTCAAAACTTCGACTTTTTTTCAAAATTTCGACTCTTTTTGAAGACTTGACTTTTTTTTGAAAAGTTCAAACTTTTTTAAAATTTTATTTATACATTTTTTAAACATTTCCTATTAAATCTTCAATTTAAAAAATTGAACTATTGAAAATTTCGACTTTTTTTCAAAATTTTACCTGTTTGAAATTTCAACTATTTTGATAATTACGAATATTTCGATAATTTTTAGTTTTCTATAATATTCAAAAAAATCAGCTTTGAAAATTTAATTAAAAACTCTGCAAATTATTTTGAATGTCGACATTTTTCCAAAAATTCGTCTTTCATTGACATTCCCAAAATTATCGAAAATGTCGACCATTTTAAAAATTGAAAATTTTTTTCGAAATCTTTATCTTTTTTTGAAAATTTGACTTTCTATGAAAATTTCAAAATTTGCCTTTTTTTTAAAAGATTCGACTTTTCTGATAACTTTAGCTTTATTTTTTAAAAGTGGTAATGTTTTTCTTTTTAACTTTACATTTCTTTGAGAAAAGTTTCGAAATAACACTCGAATTTAAAAAAATTAATAACAAAAATTTCTATTTTTAAAATTGTGCAAAGTTTTGAAACAAGTTTCAAGAAAAAACTTGCATTTTGTAAACAAATAAATTATCAAAATTTGAATTTTAATCACAAAAATTTGGCTTTAAGCTTGAATATTTGCATTTTGAAATTTCTCTGGAACTTCAAAATTACTAGAAAAAAATTAAATTAGAACAGTAAATTGTTAATGAATTTCTTTCAAAATTTTAATTAATTTTAATATCAAAATTTTGAGACTCTTCTAAAAATGTTGATTCTTTTTCTCCAAAATTTCAATAATTCGCACTTTAAAAGTCAAAATTATAAGAATATTTTTGACAATTAGTTTATTTCAAAAAAAGTTTTTTTCTTTAATTCGAAACTGTTATTTTTTTTTAAATATTGTTTACTAATAAGAAACTTTTTCTAGAAATATGATCTGCTTTCTCTTAAAATTTTGAGTTTAATTCCTAAATTTCGATTTTTTTTTATCGAGATTTGAATTTTAAATTTAAACTTGAGAATTTCAAGAATAAATTTAACATTTTTAGAAAAATTGGACATTCCCATTCAGAATTTTCTTTGGTCCTACAGTAGTAGTAATTTTTTAGAAAAATATCAAATTGTAAAGAAGGTTGAAATTTGCAAGGTCCATTTTTTCTTGAAATTTCAATATTTTTTCCAAAGTTTTCTTATTTTTATGCAGATTCGAAGTTTATTTTCCCTAAACTTGTACTTAATAATTTTTAGTTTCTTATCAAAATTACAAAATAAAATAAACTTTAAAATATTAAAATTTCGTTAAAAAACTTTTAAATTCTCAAAACAAATTAGAGAAAAATCAAAATTTTTACAAGAAAAAATATTTTAAAGATAAAATTTCCAGGAAAAGTCGAAATTTTAGAAAAAATTTTTGTATAAAATGTTTAGAGAAAAACACAAATTGCATGGGAAAAAAAGCAAAATGTCTTGGAGAAAAAATCGAAATTTGAAAAAAATTTGAAATATCTTTACAAAAAAGTCGAAATCTTTTGTTTTCTCAATATGTTGAAATTTTTATAGAGGTTTCAGGGTTTTTTACAAACATTTTTTGTCAAAATACAAAATGAAATGAACTTTAAATTGTCAAAGTGTCGTGAAAGAACGTTAAAAATTTTAAATTTTTAAAGCTTTAAAATTTAAAATTTTTAAAGCAAATTAGAGGAACACAAAGAAAAATCTGGAGAAGTTGGAATTTCTAGAAGAAATTTTAAGAACATCACTTTCAGGAAAAATGGAAATTTCGAGAAAATTTCTTTTTATAAAATATTTAAGAAAAGTGGAAACTGCAGAAAAAATCAAAATTTTCTAAAAAAAAAATCGAAATATCTGAAAAAAACTCAAAATTTTTGAACAAAATGAGATTTAAGGTAAAAAGACGAAGATACCGTATTAACTTATCTTTTAGAGAAATAGTAAAATGCGAGCTGAGTTAGTTGGATATAGATTTTTTCTTGAAATTGGAATTATTTTCTCAAAATCTTGACATTTTAAAAGAAATTTGAGTTAACATTTTAGTTCCTCCTCGAAATATTGATTTCTTTCTCAAAACTTTTACAAAAACTAGTTTTTGAAAATGTGATTTTGATCAAAATTATAAAATAAAATAGGTTTTTAAATGTCGTACCTTCGTGAAAGAAACCTAAATTTTCTAAAAAAAGAAATCAGAGAAAATTAAAAATTACTACAAAAAATTGTGCAATGAAAAGTGTTCAGAAAATTTTGATACTTCGACTTGTCCTCAAAATTCTCCCTTTTTTCAAACTTCCAAAAAATTTCGAGTTTTTATTATATTTCGACTTTTTTCTTCAAATTTCGATCAATTAGCTGAAAGCTTTTCTCGAAATTTCGAGTTATTCTTAAAATTTGAAGTTTTAAATTTTGTCGAATGTTCGAAAAAAGGGAGAGTTTTGAGAACAAGCAAAAGTATCAAGAAAAAACTCGAAATTTTCAAATACAAGTGAATATTGAAAAAATAATTCAAAATTCGCGCTCGTTTTTGGAAATTTTGATTTGTTTTTGATATTTCGAATTTTTCTCATAATTTTCCGTTGTCTCGAAATTCCGAGTTTTTCTGAAAATTTCTATCATTTTCCCAAAATTTTGATCTTTTTTTGAAATGTCGATCTTTTATCGAAATATGATCCTTTATGTTTTTAATAATCTAAGCTTAGTCCCGAAAAATTTCAAAATTTCGATTTCGTAAATGCCTATTTTTCAAAATTTTCCTGTTTTATCGAAGTTCGACTTCCTGGGTGAAGTTCTGAAAGTTGGTTTTCGTCGAAATTCGTCTTTTTCTTGAAAATTCAACTCTTTTTTTCGAAAATTGTTTTTTTTAATTTCGATTTTATTCGCTAAATTCCACTTATGTTTCAAAATTTGACTTCCTGAAAACTGTTTGCTCGAAATTTCGCCTTCTTTTCAAAATTACGTTATTTTTCCTAAAATTGAGTTTTTTTAAACATTTCGTACTTTTAGAATCTAACTTTTCAGAAATTTCGACTAGTTTATTAAAATCTACCTTTTGCTCGAAATTGTGATATTTATCTCAACATTTTGATCTTTATCTCGATGTTTAGAATTTTTTTTAAAAATTCGTTTTTTTTTTGTAAATTTTGACTTTTTTCTGGAAACACATCTCAAAAGTGCGCTATTTTTGATACAATGCGTGTTCGACTTTATCTCATCAAATACTTTATGGTTCTGGAATTCCCATCAACTGTTTCCTTAAAATTCTAATTTTTTCGAAGTTTCGATATTTTTCTCAAAATTCGACTTTTTAAGAAATTTCGGGTTAATCTCAAAATCCAATCTTTTATATTCCTGGAAATCTGATTTTTTGTCCTCGAACTTCGCCTTTTTTTCAGAATTTCGATTTTTTTTTCAAGATTCGTTTTTTAATAAACGACTTTTTTCAAGAGTTGACTTTCTGTGTGAAATTCTCATCAACTTTTTCCTTCAAATTCGTATTTTTTCGAAGTTTCGATATTTTTCTCAAAATTCGACTTTTTAAGAAATTTCGGGTTAATCTCAAAATCCAATCTCTTCTATTCCTGGAAATCTGATTTTTATTCCTCGAAATTCGCCTTTTTTTCAAAATTGCGATTTATTTTCAAGATTCGTCTTTTGATAAACGACTCTTTTCAAGAGTTGACTTTCTGTGTGAAATTCTCATCAACTTTTTCCTTAAAATTCGTATTTTTTTCGCTCACCGTTTTCCCTTACTCGATTGTGCTTAAAATCCGGTTTCTAATAATAAGAAATGGCGCCAAATTTGAAAAATAAAACATCCTTGCATTTCAGTATGAAAACAAAATGATCCATTAAAAATGGTTTTTAAAAATGACGCACATCTGGAAAATTCAGTTCTATCTAGTGTGACGCCAAAAAATTTCGGGCGGGGGGGCTGTTACGGGCCTGGGTCCTATACTTATTAATACGTATATATGACAAAGCTTAGCTTTCTGGATATAGTTTGGGATAAAACATAGTCTACTAAGTTTTCCGCATCGTATCGTCAATTTTCATCAAAATCGCTCCAGTAATTGAGCGGTGAAACCCCGACAAACAAACGGACAAACACACTTTCCCATTTTTATATGAGTAAGGATAAGTTTCGTTAAATTTTAATCAGGCATCTCTTTGAAGTGTTTTGCAAAACATTTGTACATTCAACTTGTGTCCTTTGTTTCTTTTCGTTTTGAAATATCCTCATTAAGGTCCTTTTCAATTTGAGATTGCATGGGATTAAGCGAGCAAAGCAAATATGCTGAAGTAAACGAATGAGAATGTTTAACTGGCGACGTATGCTGTGGTACTCTTTTTAATGACATTGCTCTTCAAGTGGAAAGATTAATGTAAAATTGAAAACGGAGAAGGATGTTTTATATCCCGTAGATTAAAACTGTTCTTGTTGCACGTTATTCCTTTTTTCTTAAAAGTCTGCAGTAAAACCCAGACAGCATATGTCGCAGTATTTAGATTTCTCACGAGACTGACTCATTGCAGCTGAGTTTAGATATGTCATGTTGAAGATTTTCCATGAAAATTGTACAACGAGACGAAGATGTCTGTCTATTTTTTAACACTACACTTCGGTGTTATATTTACTTTCTTTTAGCTCACTGTCAAAGTGACATTAGTGTGACATTTAGTTGCTTGGCTCATCAGATTTTTAACTTACTTCATACGAATTTTTGTAACGTAATGGCAATCTTAACGCGAAGCAAAAGTATGTATATTAGTTTTGACAAATGACCAATTAAATGTTCTGTAATTAAACAGTTAAACGTGCTTAAAATTGAAAATATGTACAACCGCAACCATAGACTAGTTTCAGCCTTCGTTGGCCTGTATATTAGTACTTGCACCCACTTTTATATAATATGTAACAACATAGTAGCCTCCAAGGGAGAGAATTTATACACGATCAGCACTTTAGGGGTAAAACGAGAATATTAAAAAACTTGGAAACTTCGCATCACAGTTTTTTTCTTTCAAACAAGTTGTTACAAATTTAATCATTATTAGAAAACTTTTTATCGCATTTGTTGACATAGCGTCATTTTTATAAAATCTGGCATCCAATTTAGAATAATATACATCAAGCTAGAAACATATTCTTAAATCAGGTAGTATAATTACGTCAACAGAGTCATATTAACTTGGAACTATTTACATAAAAATGATATTGAAATTTCGATGCTTTATTCGGCACGTTAGGGAAACATCTTGAAGTAATAGCAACATAGCAGCTGCGTTACTCATTTAAAAGCCTTTGGCCACTTTGGCTAAACCTCCGTCGCAAATTTTGTCGCATAATGGTGAGGTTAGATCGTGGCATTGGATATCTCGAAGGCCTTCGACTGATCTCTTCTTGCCAAATTAACATCTTATGGTCTTGGTCCAGGACTCAAATTTTTCCAGTGATATTTTAAGCAATATTCTCATTAAAAAGGAATACGGAGCTATGGAAAACCGTGGTGATACTAGGATTGTAGCATTGGATATCTCAAAAACCTTCGACGGAGTCTGGCACCGAGCTCTTCTCACCAAATTAAAATCTTATGGTCTTGGTCCAGGACTCTGTCATTTGATATCCAATTTTCTCGCTGACAGTTCTCTTCAGGTCGTCGTCGATAACATCTCATCCGAGACATTTGCGATTAACGCAGGGGTGCCTCAGGGATCTCTCCTGTCTCCTACTCTGTCTCTTTTACACATAAATGAAAAATTATAATACAAAAAACTTGTACCTTGAAACCAAGAGAATCTTTCTTGGTTTCAGAGGATAAGATTTGTATTTCAATTTTTGAAGATAACCAAGGACCAGTCCGTTCCACCAAAACACATAAACGATCTCTTAGGTTCGACTACCAATTCGATATACAGCTACACAGATGATGGTAGCTTTGTGTCATCTTTTTCTTCGACAAACCATTATTTGTGGTTGCGTCAGATCGACTAAGGGAACAACAGATACAAACCATTAATCGCAGGGGTGCCTCATGGGTCTCTCCTGTCTCCTACTCTGTCTCTTTTACACATAAATGAAAAATTAAAATACAAAACTTGTACCTTGAAACCAAGAGAATCTTTCTTGGTTTCAGAGAATAAGATTTGTATTTCAATTTTTGAAGATAACCAAGGACCAGTCCGTTCCACCAAAACACATAAACGATCTCTTAGGTTCGACTACCAATTCGATATACAGCTACGCAGATGATGGTAGCCTTGTGTCATCTTTTTTCTCCGACAAACCATTATTTGTGGTTGCTTCAGATCGACTAAGGGAACAACAGATACTATTAATCGCAGGGGTGCCTCAGGGGTCTCTCCTGTCTCCTACTCTGCCTCTTTTACACGTAAATGAAAAATTGAAATACAAAACTTGTACCTTGAAAGCAAGAGAATCTTTCTTGGTTTCAGAGGATAAGATTTGTATTTCAATTTTTGAAGATAACCAAGGACCAGTCCGTTCCACCAAAACACATAAACGATCTCTTAGGTTCGACTACCAATTCGATATACAGCTACACAGATGATGGTAGCTTTGTGTCATCATTTTCTTCGACAAACCATTATTTGTGGTTGCTTCAGATCGACTAAGGGAACAACAGATACAGACCATTAATTGCAGGGGTGCCTCATGGGTCTCTCCTGTCTCCTACTCTGTCTCTTTTACACATAAATGAAAAATTAAAATACAAAACTTGTACCTTGAAACCAAGAGAATCTTTCTTGGTTTCAGAGGATAAGATTTGTATTTCAATTTTTGAAGATAACCAAGGACCAGTCCGTTCCACCAAAACACATAAACGATCTCTTAGGTTCGACTACCAATTCTATATACAGCTACACAGATGATGGTAGCCTTGTGTCATCTATTTCTCAGACAAACCATTATCTGTGGCTGCTTCAGATCGACTTAGGGGACAGCAGATACAGATGATTAATCGGGATTTCGAAATTATTCTGGGATGGGGTAAAAAAAAATTGGTCAACTTCAACGCTTCAAAAACTCAGGCGGCGGTTTTCCCTAAGAAAACATTAAGGAATAATGCAACAAACATACTAATGGATGTTAAAATCCTTCTGATAGGATCTAATCTATCTATTCAAGGAGTGAATGTGAGCACTAACTTCTCTTGGGACGATCCTGTGCACGCCATTGCCATATCCCCCTCTCAGAAGCTAGACTTTCTTTTAGAGCTAAAAAGTACTTCATATCTCATCAGTCATTCACACCGTACAAAGCTCAAGTTAGGCCAACACTGAAATACTGTTCTCATGTTTGGAGTTCAGCCCCAAGTACACTTTAGCCCTTTTGGTTTTAAATCAAAGTAGAGCGAGTCGCCTAATTGATGACGAGAGTTTGACCGATTCTCTGGAAACACTAGAGCACTAGAGTTGGTGACTTGTCTCTTTTCTACAAGTACCATCATGGAAGATGCCCGCAGGAACTAATAGGATTGATCCCCCCAAGGGCAAGGTTCTTGAGACATAGAAGACATTCGGAGACAGCAAATTTCTGCCCGATCCGACCTAACACAGTGCCTACGGAATCTCTCTTTTCTATAGAACTTCCAAGCTATGCAACTTGTTACCGAAAGGAATTTTCTGCAAAAGTTACAACCTTTCCTTGTTTAAGAAGGCGGTTCATCCTTATTTCGGCATCCTACTCACAGTGATTTGAGGGTATAATGAGGCTACCCTTTGCGAGTGAATTCAATAAAAAAAAATAAGCAAGGGTAGTTTTGTCGGCTCGAAAAATCTACTACAAAGCATCTTGGGGATTTGCATTATTGTATCCACGCGGATACTCTATGCTAAAAATCGAGTAGTTGTGACAGTCTGTCTCTTACGTTTTCCTACGCGCTGGAAATCTAACGTTTTAGAAACCTTCTGTTACGATTACTGCCAGTGATTTTAAAGTTTAAATTTTACGAAAACGTTGAAAATCTCAAGTCTGACGGTGCGTTTACACTAGACTAGAGACAGTCTGTTGCGTTTAAGTTACTGTGTTAACTTAACAAATTTCTCTGCGCTACCAGACTATCACGAGCAGAACGACTTCGGTCACGAGAAACAAAGAGAATATGGAAGGATTCTCTGAGATAAAATATATTAAGGGTCAACTATCCTCAGGGATGCAACCTAGACTACAAATTCATGTAGCCCTCCAGGCGGCGTGTATAGTGAATCACAGATAGCTGAACTACCAACAGTTGAAACACTGCCACCTAGCGAAGCGGTTGCACTCTAGGAACAATTTCCCAGAAGACAAGGATTCTAATACAGACCAATAGGTTTGAACATTTATTAGATTCGAAGTTTGGAAACTGAAGGGCGGTTTCTATTTTGTTAGATCTCGTCAGTTTGGTATATCCAACTCGAATTCTATAATGCACAGACCAATAGGTTTGAAACATTTATTAGATTCGAAGTTTGGAAACCAAATACCGGTTTCGATCTTGTTAGATCTCGTCAGTTTGGTATATCCAACTCGAATGCTAATAAATATTCCGACAAGTAGGTACTAAAACATTCACAGGCGTCAAGCGAGTGACTCTTTAGTACTACCACCTATTGGTCCATAGAGAAACTGTGGCCATTGCCAACAATGTCGTGTGCATTATAGAATCCTTGTCTTCTGGGAACTCTCCTAGAGAGCAACCGCTTCGCTAGGTGGCAGTGTTTCAACTGTTGGTAGTTCAGCTACCTATGATTCACTATACCCGCCTGGAGGGCTGCATGAATTTGTAGTCTAGGTTGCATTCTTCTTGCATACGACATTGTTGGCAATGGCCATAGTTTCTCTATGGACCAATAGGTGGTAGTACTAAAGAGTCACTCGCTTGACGCCTGTGAATGTTTTAGTACCTACTTGTCGGAACATTTATTAGCATTCGAGTTGGATATACCAAACTGACGAGATCTAACAAGATCGAAACCGGTATTTGGTTTCCAAACTTCGAATCTAATAAATGTTTAAACCTATTGGTCTGTGCATTATAGAATCCTTGTCTTCTGGGAACTCTCCTAGAGAGCAACCGCTTCGCTAGGTGGCAGTGTTTCAACTGTTGGTAGTTCAGCTACCTATGATTCACTATACCCGCCTGGAGGGGCTGCATGAATTTGTAGTCTAGGTTGCATTCTTCTTGCATCCAACTCGAATGCCGGAACATTTGTTAGCATTCGAGTTGGATACACCAAACTGACGAGATCTAATAAATGTTTAAACCTATTGGTCTATGCATTAGAATCCTTATCCTGAGGGAAGCTATCCAAGACTCTCAGCTGTCTAAACCAGGGCTTCGAACCGTTATTTTTTTCGTTCCGGTTTTCGGTTTTCGTTCTAGCAAAAATTCATATCTGTTGAGTTCCGGTTTTCATTCCGACGAAAATAATGGTTTTTTCCTGTTTTCGGTTTTCGGTACTTATTTTTTTGATTTTTCAAAAGTTTTTCGAATTATAAATTGATTTTTGAATATAATTTTGAAAATGTAATGTCTTTTTTTTTAATATTACAAAATGTAACTACCCTGACCTTGCCTAAAATTAAAGGAAAATATTTTTTATTTTTCAAGTTAAATAATTTCAAGCTGAAACCCCGAATTTTCAATTTAATTTGAGTTCAAATTTCAAGAAAAACTTGAACTTTATAAAAAACTAAATCGAAATTTCGGGTTTAGAGATTTTAAGTTTAAATTCTTTTTCATTGTAGACTCTTACTGAACGGAAATATTATCATTATTAACTTTATTTAACATTTCTACGTTAAATATTTAGAAACTCGGTCGCAGAAATGTTAGATTTAAGTTTAAACTCGGAATTTTCATGAAAAATCTTAAATTATATACCCAAGACTTAAAAAGTTCCAGAATATAAGAAATTTGGCGATTAAAATCGAAAATTTGAGAGACTTTTCTTTCATAATTTTGGTTTTCTGGTAATGTTTTGACTTTGATTCGCTTTTTATAACAAAATTGATTTTTGTTGTTTTAACTTTGTTTTCTTGAACTTTGGATTAAAAAGATCAAATTAAAAAAATAAATAAGAATGAATCAAAAAATATAAAAAGTTTTAAATTGAGGTTTTGATGAAATGGTCAACATTTCGAAAAAAGAACTTCAAAATTTAACAAAAGAATTTTTAAAATGTTTACCTTAATTTAGAAATATTGACCTTAAACCCAAATATTCCATTTTTTTCTGGAAATGTTGCTAAAAACTTTAGAATTTCTAAAAAAGTAAAATTTTTCAGAAAGTTTTGGTAAGTGTATTTACCTTCTTTCGATATTTTAACTTTTTTCTTTTAAAGTTTCTTCAAATTTGTACGTACTTTTTATTACTATTTTTTCCCTAAAATTTTGACTTTAAATAAAATTTAATCTTTCCTTAGCAAGTACAACCATTTTTATCGACATGTTGACTTTTATTCTTTAATTCTAGACATTTTTCTCAAAATTTTGAGTTAAGACTTAGACTATAAGTTTAGGTTAGGAATTTTCGACTTTTACCTTGAAAACTCAAATTTCCGGGACTTGGAATTGTGAGATTAATTTTCAAAAATTGTTAATTATAAATTTAGCTAGTTTTTCATCAAAATTTTAACTTTTTCCAAGAACGACAATTTTCCTTGAAATTTGGATATTCTTTCGAGATTTTGAATTGAGATTTAAAGTAATAAAACCTTAGAAAGTCTAATAGTGCGGAAGTTTTCATTTAGATTCATTATTAAATCAAAGAGCGATATTTCAGAAGCAGATCAAAAGCTCTGAACTTGTGCGAGGACACAAGTAAAATGCAGTATGCGGTAATTTACCAAAGAAACAATTCGTTTTCGAATTCTTTATGCTTAGTCTCGTAATAAAACCTTAGAAAGTTTAATAGTGGAGAAGTTTTCATTAAAATTTATTATTAAATCAAAGAGCGATATTTCAGGAGAAGCCGCATGGAATAAAGATCAAAAAGCTCTGAACTTGTGCGAGGATACAAGTAAAAAGCAGTATACCGTAGTTTGCCAAAGAAATAATGTGTCAGCAGCACATGACGGTCTTTTTTAGGATGTACTCGCGGGCTTAAACACTGTAAGGCTGTGCTGAAAATTTATGAACATGTTTTTGTTTGTAGTATGAAATTGGCAGTTGCCTGAAGTTATATTTGTGTCCAAATTTTCTTTGATGCCAGTTTTATTACCTGTATCCAGTAGAAATCTACGACTACGTTACCGGAAATAACAATAAAAGTTTACTAAAATACGCACTAATCAATAGACGAGCAGTAGTATACTTGTTCAGTCCATAATTTCAAACGTGTTGTTTATGAGGTTCATTTTCGTCTAGTTCGTGGTCGTTTTCGAAAATTGCCCAAGATATCGTCTATTTCTTGGGTCAGGTAAACGTAAGTTGAGAATGTGAACCGATTTGATCTAAATTAATGAAATTGAAGAGTCTGCCTGTCTGTCGACTGATTGTTTGTCCGGGGTAGTCTCGGAAACTTCCAAATTGATTCTAATAAAACTTTTACTAAAACATCGAGTAGTTTCAGGGGTACCTTTTAGGCTATTTCTATCCCAATAAAACTCAATCTTTCACTGTCAAAAATTCTAACTAATTTTAGTTGAAGTTATAACACAGACCATATAAAAATGAAACCAACCCACAATGGTTATGGCTGATATTGTACAATTCTAGTGAATACTAGAATAAAAAACGTGAACCTTTAAATCGATTATTCAATTAAAATCAAATCAGAAACTTTTATGTTGAAATTACGGACCTTGCTCAGGGAAGATTTCGGGGACTAGTCGTTATAAAGTTTGTAACTTAGAGCTATGAATGTTGATTAAATAAATAAAAATATTATCTAAGAAAACCCTGCTAATCAGCCAAATTGCCACCCCTCTTGATTAGCCACCCTCGTGCAATTGTCAAATACAATTGGGATACAATGACGTTATTGTTTAATGGTAAAATTTCCCATTAAGCGTCGGCGTGTTAAATGATACGAAGTTTATTTTTACTGCAAAACACATAAACAAAGCGTGAATAGTTATGGTTGTATTTAAAGAGTAATGTGCAGAAATCCCACAAAACCCTTCAGACCGATTTTTGAAGAGCCATTAAATTCTACCGGTTAGAATGGGGGGTAAAAGACTGGAAACTGCAAAAGGTTCAACTGAAAGACCGTTTACTCGGTTTACATTGCTACGAAATGAAATATGGAAAATTGCTATTTCTAGAAAGACATGACTTATTGTGTAATGCGTAAATGACTCCTGTTCTAGTGCCGCTGAAATATAAACAATTCAGAAAACAAATATAGCTGATGTAACCCAGATGTTTGAACGACATTTAATATCTTTTGTTGCTTTGAATTACAGTTTTACGTTCAAATGTTATGAATAGTGAATAGTTACGTTTGGCAAAGATATTTGACTACCAACTTTTATTTTGAAGACTTCAGAGGCTGTTATTTATAACTAGACTTCGTCTGTGTAGACTTCAACTACTGGAAGATTTTTCGAGTTATAGGAATTTTTAACTTATCCCAAGACGAAGGGAAATCATTAATATTGTTACGGGCTTATCGGTTCGAATTGATTATTAACACGTGAATTGAATAATACCCACTTTTTTACCAAACTAAACTCGGAACACTACCACTGGATAATGAACTGATTTACTTCTAACTTTTCTCTCTGAAGATGACAGCTTGGATGTCGAAACGCGTTGGAGCGACCTTTGTTGTGTTTTTTGATTTTTCTTGGTTTCAGGGGACAAGTTCTGTGTTTCAATTTTTCTAACTACTAACTCACTAATTACACTGACTGACTCTAACTATCTGACTCGAGGGAAAGACGATCGCCTTATATAGTTTTGGCTTCCAGGTTCTAGAAAAATCTCGCAGATAAGGCTTATCGTTTGCCGAAATTTCTGGAACGCTTATGTGCTGTTAGCTTCATTATCGCGGCCGCTTTCCTCTTATCAGATTTTTCTAGAAACTTTTCTTACGTACTCAATTTTATAATTTGTATTTCGTTACAATATTAATTAGAAATAATCTGTGGTTATCTAAAAATAATGTGAATTTTTAACAAAAAGTTTAGCGATTTCGTTGAAGAATCTAAAGAAATAACTGCAATGCAACTGAAAGGTATTTTCAAAACAATTTTACACTTAAATGAAATCTGAAATTAATGTCCAGTTCAAATTGGTTAGGTCGTAACGTAAGACTACTAAAATCCATAATACAGATTTCTACTTCTATGGTAATAGTTCAAGGGCCTAAGAAGAGAGGCCGCTGACAACTTAAAAATCACAGATGGCGCTATGATTGTTAACATTTTAAGTAAAAGAATAAAATTTCTGGAGACATATTCCTTTTGATACGTCTAGAAAAATGTTAAAAATGTTTCAAAATTTCAAATTAAAATTTGTATTTAAAAAAATAGAAATTTCCTCCCTTTTAAAATAGTAGATTGAAAGAGTAATAGCAAAAGCGAAATTATCGATAAAATTATGTACTTTTTCAGTTTACTACTTCGTTGTATATTTTTTTTACTATTTCGATTTCTTTTGTCCAAATATTCCAAAATACAAGGTCGAACTGTTAATAAAAAAGGAGTGAAATTTTCGATTTATTTTTGGCAATTGGACGAATAATCTTTAGTAAATTTCACTTTTTTCTGGAAACTTTAACGTAGCGCCAAATTAAAAAAAATTACAAATGCCCACATTTTGGAAAATTGCTGGTTTTTTTTTTGGAATTTTCAATCTTTTCTCTAAATTTCAAAATATTTATGGGATCCAGCCCGACACAGTGAGGACTTCCGTCTATGGAAGATCTTTTTTCTATAGAACTTCCAAGCTATGGAACTCGTTACCCAATTTTTCCCAAAAATTACAACCTATCCTTGTTTAGGAAGACGTTTCATCGTCATATATCCTTGCTTCCGCATCCTACTCGTTGTGCTTTGAAGGCATAATAGGGTTATCCCTTGCGAGTGGATTGAACATATTAAAAAAAAGTTTTTCCTCAATATTTCGCCTTTTTTTTAATTTCCTCGCTCTTAAAATAATAGATTGAAAGAGTAATAGCAAAAGCGAAATTTTCGTTAAAATTATGTCCTTTTTCAGTTTACTGCTTCGTTGTATATTTTTTTTTACTCTTTCGATTTCTTCTGTCCAAATTTTCCAAAATACAAGGTCGAACTGATAATAAAAAAAGGAGTGAAATTTTCGATCTTTTTTTTGGCAATTGGACGAATAATCTTTAGTAAATTTCACTTTTTTCTCGAAACTTCAACGTAGCGCCAAATTTAAAAAGATTACAAATGCCCACATTCTGGAAAATTGCGGTTTCTTTTTGAAATTTTCAATCTTTTCTCTAAATTTCAAAATTCTTTATGGGTCCAGCTTAAATCAGTGAGGACTTCCGTCTACGGAAGATCTTTTTTTTATAGAACTTCCAAGTTATGGAATCCGTTACCTAATTTTCCCCAAAAATTACAACCTATCCTTGTTTAAGAAGACGTTTCATCGTCATCTATCCTTGTTTCCGCATCCTACTCGTGGTGCTTTGAAGGCATAATAGGGTTATCCTTTGCGAGTGAATTAAACATTTAAAAAAAAATGTTTTTTCCTCAATATTTCGCCTTTTTTTTTAAATTTCCTACCCCTTAAAATAGTAGATTGAAAGAGTAATAGCAAAAGCGAAATTTTCGGTAAAATTATGTCCTTTTTCAGTTTACTGCTGCGTTGTATATTTTTTTTTACTCTTTCGACTTCTTCTGTCCAAATTTTCCAAAATACAAGGTCGAACTGATAATAAAAAAAGGAGTGAAATTTTCGATCTTTTTTTGGCAATTGGACGAATAATCTTTAGTAAATTTCACTTTTTTCTCGAAACTTCAACGTAGCGCCAAATTTAAAAAGATTACAAATGCCCACATTTTGGAAAATTGCGGTTTTTTTTTGGAATTTTCAATCTTTTCATTAAATTTTAAAATACTTATGGGGTCCAGCCTGACACAGTGAGGACTTCCGTCTACGGAAGATCTTTTTTCTATAGAACTTGCAAGCTATGGAACTCGTTACCCAATTTTCCCCAAAAATTACAACCTATCCTTGTTTAAGAAGACGTTTCATCGTCATCTATCCTTGTTTCCGCATCCTACTCGCGATGCTTTGAAGGCATAATAGGGTTATCCTTTGCGAGTGGATTGAACATATTAAAAAAAATGTTTTTCCTCAATATTTCGCCTTTTTTTTTCAAAATTTTCTCCCTTTTAAAAGGGTAGATTGAAAGAGTAATAGCAAAATCGAAATTTTCGATAAAATTATGTACTTTTTCAGTTTACTACTTCGTTGTATATTTTTTTTTACTATTTCGATTTCTTTTGTCCAAATTTTCTAAAATACAAGGTCGAACTGTTAATAAAGAAAGAGTGAAATTTTCGATTTTTTCTTGGCAGCTGGACGAATAATCTTTAGTAAATTTCACTTTTTTCTCGAAACTTCAACGTAGCGCCAAATTTAAAAAGATTACAAATGCCCACATTCTGAAAAATTGCGGTTTCTTTTTGGAATTTTCAATCTTTTCTCTAAATTTGAAAATTCTTATGGGTCTAGCTTGATACAGTGAGGACTTCCGTCTACGGAAGTTCTTTTTTCTATAGAACCTCCAAGCTATGGAACTCGTTACCCAATTTTTCCCAAAAATTACAACCTATCCTTGTTTAAGAAGACGTTTCATCGTCATCTATCCTTGTTTTCGCATCCTACTCGCGGTGCTTTGAAGGCATAATAGGGTTATCCTTTGCGAGTAGATTGAACATATTAAAAAAATGTTTTTTCCTGAATATTTCGCCTTTTTTTTTCAAAATTTCCTCCCTTTTAAAATAGTAGATTGAAAGGGTAATAGCGAAAGCAAAATTTTCGATAAAATTATGTATTTTTCCAGTTTACTACTTCGTTGTATATTTTTTTTTACTCTTTCGACTTCTTCTGTCCAAATTTTCCAAAATACAAGGTCGAACTGATAATAAAAAAAGGAGTGAAATTTTCGATCTTTTTTTTGGCGCTAAATTTAAAAAGATTACAAATGCCCACATTCTGGAAAATTGCGGGTTTTTTTTTTGGAATTTTTAAACTTTTCCCTAAGTTTCAACATTCTTATGAGGTCCAGCTTGACACAGTGAGGACTTCCGTCTACAAAAGATCTTTTTTCTATAGAACTTCCAAGTTATGGAACTCGTTACCTAATTTTCCCCAAAAATTACAACCTATCCTTGTTTAGGAAGACGTTTGATCGACATCTATCCTTGTTTCCGCATCCTACTCGTGGTGCTTTGAAGGCATAATAGGGTTACCCTTTGAGAGTGGATTGAACATATTAAAAAAATGTTTTTTCCTGAATATTTCGCCTTTTTTTTCAAAATTTCCTCCCTTTTAAATAGTAGATTGAAAGAGTAATAGCAAAAGAGAAATTTTCGATAAAATTATGTACTTTTTCAGCCTTACTACTTCGTTGTATTTGAGTTCAAAAGTTTATAAAGCATTTTATTTGGTTTTCTTTAGTTCGTCCACGGTTTAAAATGCCTCAATGCGATGGTTAACCACGACTGACACTTTCAATTGCAAGCTGAAACTGATACTTTTCTTATTGTAAGTTTGCAAATGCATTCGGTCTACTTCCTATTTCATCATAGGACTTTGAGTGGTCTACTTTGACTTATTGGTGCTTCAAGATTATAATTAAGTAGATCATACTACTTTTCTTAGAAGAAGTTGGTCTCTAATAGGTATGAAATAGTGAGACTTTTGACTATCTTGTGGTTATTTGCCATTTTCACTTCAGAAGAATTTCGCTTTTTGGCATAGTTGACCTACTATTTTTTTTTACGTTTAATCCACTCGCAAAGGGTAACTCCATTATGCTTTCAAAGCACTGCGTGTAGGATGCGGAAACAAGGATAGATGGCCAGGAACCGCCTTCTTAAACAAGGATATGTTGTAATTTTTGGGGAAAGTTCCTTTCGGTAAAAAGTTCCATAACTTGGAAGTTCTATAGAAAAGAGAGTCTCCGTAGACAGACGTCCTCACTGTGTCAAGCTGGACCGCACAGGAATTTGCTGTCTCCGATTGTCTAGTACGCCTCAAGAATCTTGCCCTTGGGGGGATCAATCATATTAGTTGCTGCGAACATCTTCCATGATAGTACTTGTAGGAAAGAGACAAGTCACCAACCATACGCCTGTGCTCTACTGTTTCGAGAGAATCGATCAGACTCTCGTCATGAATTAGGCGAATTGCTCTTCTTTGAATTGAATCCAAGAGAGCTAAAGTGTGGTTTGGGGCTGAACTCCAAACATGAGAACAGTATTTTAGTGTTGGCCTAACTTGAGCTTTGTATAGAGTTAATAGCTGATGAGATGTGAAGTACTTTTTAGCTCTAAAAAGAAAGCCTAGCTTCTGAGAGGCGGATTTGGCAATGGCGCGCCAAGAGAAGTTAGTGCTCGCATTCACTCCTTGGATAAATAGATTAGATCCCGTGGAAAGAATTTTACCGTCCATTAGTATGTTTATTGCACTATCCCTTGATATTTTCTTAAAGAAAACCGCGGCCTGAGTTTTTGAAACGTTGAAGTCGACCAAATTGTTCTTACCCCATTCCAGAATAATCTCCAGATCCCTTAGTCGATCTAAAGCACCGATAGATAATGATTTGTCGGAGAAAAAAGATGACACAATGTTATTATCATCTACATATGTATATAGGGTTGGAAGTTGAAGCTAAGAGATCGTTTATGTGTAACAGAAATAGAGTAGGAGATAGAACAGACCTCTGAGGCACCCCTGCGTTAATCGCATATGTCTCGGATGAGATGCCATCGACGACGACCCGAAGAGATCTGTCAGCGAGAAAATTGGATATCAAATGACAGAGTCCAGGAGGAAGACCATAAGATGTTAATTTGGCGAGAAGAATTCGGTGCCAGACTCTGTCGAAAGCCTTTGAGATATCCAATGCCACAATCCTAGCCTCACCATGATTTTCCATAGCTGAGTTACAGATATGAGTAACGTACTAAGTTAACGTCTTCTGTTTTGATTTGTTATGCTGCTATCTTTGCAGAAGTTTCGCCTCTGGTATGGTTCAAGTACTCAGTTATGGTATTCCATCCTCAATTTTGGTTGATCCTTGTTCCTTCGCCTCTGGTATGGTTCAAGTACTCAGTTATGGTATTCTGTCCTGAATTTTGGTTAATCCTTGTTCCTTCACCTCTGATATGGATAGAGTACTCAGTTATGATACTCTGTCCTGAATTTGGGTTGATCCTTGTTCCTTCACCTCTGATATGGTTCGAGTACTCAGTTATGATACTCTGTCCTTACTTTGGGTGTATCCTTGTTCCTCAAGAAGCATCTCATGATGCATTCGTATATGGTAACGAAGGTTACCAGAGTCGGTAAAAGTGTTCAACGTTTTGCCTACCATCCAGTGGTGGCTCGCGCCAAAACACTGAGGAACTGCAGCACCCCCAGTTCCGCTTTCGAATTTTTTCTTAAAATGTTTGGTCTTTTTTGAAGACTTTTCCTTAAACACTTTTTTATAGAAATTTTAAATCTTTTCTGATTTCTTTTATAGAAACGTCATCTTTCGTTCATGTTATGATCTGCTAAAATCTATTTTATTTCCAATTTTGATGAAAAACGCATTTTCAAGAACTAACTTTTGTAAAACTTTTGGAAAAGAAATCAGTATTTCGAGAAATAATTGTATTTGGAAAAAAAAGGTTAAATTTCTCTAAACGTGTTAAAATTTTGAGAAGATAATGACAATTTCAAGAAACAATCTGTATTCAACTTTTCTCGCATTTTGATTTCCCTGAAAAAAAAAATAATACCAAATTTTCGAGTTTTTACCTGATTTCGCAATTTCTACAGTATTGTAGAAAAATTTTTATTTTTTTCTAATATTTCCATTTTTTTTGTTGGGAAAATTTCTATTTTCTCAAATATATTACATAAATAAATTTTCTCGAAATCTCTACTTTTCCAGCAAATTTAATTCTTAAAATTTTTTCTGGACATTTCAACTACTCCTGATTTTTTATGTTCCTGTAATTTGCTTTAAAAAGGTTAGGTTTTTTTACGTGATTTTGACATTTTAAAGTTCATTTTATAATTTTGATTAACAACTTTTAGAAAAAATCCTGGCATTTCTATAAAAATGTCAAGATTTTTGAAAGAAACGAAAAAAAAAATTTCTATTCGCATTTTGATATTTTTTAAAAATAAAAGTAATAGCCGATGGATTATTTTCCTAAAATTTCGATTTTTTTTGTACAGATATTTCAAATTGTTTATCGAGATTTCAATTTTCTTTCTATGAAAATTCGAATCTTTTAAAAATTTTCCCTTTTTTAGAATTTTGATTTCATTTGAAATTTCCACTTTTGTTAAGAATTTCGTTCGTATGTTCCTAGAAATTTCGATTTTTTGTGAGAATTTCGGTTCTTCTGACATTTTTGATTTAATTGCAAAGTCTCAACCTCAAAAATGTCCGCATTTTACAATTTATTTTTTGAAATTTGACCGTTGTTCAAAAATTTGATTCGTTGTCTCAATTTTAACTTTTTTTGAACATTTTGAAATATTCAAAAATTCTACTTATTTTAGTTTATAAAAATTAATTAAAATTTTAGGTTTATTATAATAATTTTTAATTAAAAGTTTTAAAAAACTAAAAATTTTGGGGTAAAATTGTATGTTAATAGTTTTTTAATTAAAATTTTTTCTTGTTTTGAAAAGTTACGGTTTTATTAAAATATATACTTTTGTGGAAATTTAAACTTTTTTTAAATGTTGAATCTCAAAATTCTACCCTTCTTGAAAATTCGAATTTTATTTCAAATTTCTTCACGAATTTTGATATTTTTTTTGTTAATATCGACTATTCTGATGCGTTTTTTTCCAAAATTTAGATTTTCCAAAATTTGGAAAATTTCAATTTTTCAAAATTTGGAAAATTTTGATTTTTGATTTCAATTTTTATTAAAAATTATCCTTCAAGTTTTCGATCTTTTCTCGAAGTTTTTCTTTTGAAAGTTACGAATTATTTTCGAAATTTCGGTTTTTTTTAATTTTCGACTTTTATTTTAAAAAAATTTTTGAAAATTCGATTTTTTTGAAAATTTGATTTTTTTGAAAATTTAATTTTTTTGAAAATTAGATTTTTTTAAAAATCTGAACCTTTTTTAAAATTTCCTCTTGATTTAATTCGACCCTTTTTAAAAATTTCAACTTTTTTAAAACAGTTTTTCAAAATGTTAATTAACGAAATTTTCAATTTTTGTCGAAACTTTTAACATTTTAAAATTTTGTCTTGTTGAGACAAAATTGTAAACCTAATTTTTAGCTTATAAAAGAAAGTGCTGACATTTTTTATATTCAATAATACCGTTTGTTACCCTCTTAGAACTTAAAAATGCGTTTTGTTTTGAAAATTCTTTTTTTTAAGTTTTTCGACAATTTCGACCTTTTAAATGTTGCCTTGTTCATGCAAAATTGTTTTTTAAAACCCAATGTTTGGCTTGTAAAAGAAAATTTTAGATTTGAATGTTTAGTTAAATATCCTTTTTCACGCCGCTTGGGGTTAACATTTTTAAAATCGATTAAGTACGTGTTTAGTGGTTGCTTTTATGTATTCTTTATATAAAAATTTTGATAAAAAATTTTTAGAGAAAAACCTTGAAATATCTCCAAAAATGTCAACATTTTTGGAAAAGAACGAAGAAATTAAAAAAAAAAGGTAATTTTAATTTTGAGATAAATATTGAATTACAAGAAAAAATGAACCTTCTAAATTTCAACTTTTTTGCGATTTGATATTTCGCTAAAAAAACTTACCATTATTGTAGAACCAAAGAAAATTCTGAATCAAAATTTCCATTTTTTCTAGAACTGTTATTTTTATTGTTAAATTTAAAAATTGAAACACAGAACTTGTCCCCTGAAACCAAGAAAGATTAAAAAACACAACAAAGGTTGCTCTAACGCGTTTCGACAGCCAAGCTGTCATCTTCAGAGAGAAACGCGTTAGAGCAACCTTTGTTGTGTTTTTTAATCTTTCTTGGTTTCAGGGGACAAGTTCTGTGTTTCAATTTTTGAAGATAACCAAGGGCCAGTCCGTTCCATCAAAATTGTTAAATTTATTCTTGAAATTGTCAAGTCCGTCATATCGATAAAATATAAATTGAATAAAAATTAAGCTCAAAATTTGGAGAAAAAGCAGACAACATTTCTAGAAAAAAGTTGAAACTTGTTTTTGGTACATGAAATGTTTGAAAAAAAGAATAAAAAAATAATAAGAAATAAATTAATTGTCAAAAATATTCTCAAAATTTCGACTTTTAAAGTAGGACTTATTGAAATTTTTAAAGATGAGTTAACATTTCTAGAAAAGTCGAAATTTCGAAATTAACAATAGGCAAAATATTAAATTAATTGACAATTTAATGTTCTAATTTAAATTTTTTCTAGTAATTTTGAAGTTCCCAGAGAAACTTCAAAGATCAAATATTTCAGCGTGAAATCGATTGTGATTGAAACATTTTGGAAATTTATTTGTAATTGAACTGCAAATGATTTTTCGAACTTTGTCTCAAAACTTCGAACAATTTTAAGAATAGATACTATTTCTTAATTTTGAGTTTTAATTAAACATTTTTCTCAAAAAGTTTATGTTTAAAAAGAAAAACAATATCCGTTTTTAAAAACTACATCTTTCAAGCTTGGGAAAGTTTCTAAAAAACAGATAAAATTCATTATACAATCACAAAATTCCAATTTTTCCTCGACATTTTGCTTTTTTTTCCTAAGGTTGAGGTTTCTATTGGAGGTTCATTGAGATGCAACACAGCTGATTTATGTTATTAATTTTCTTAACTTATTTGCTTTTACACAATTTTAACACACAAACGCCGTCGCAGCACCCCCTCTAGTTTTAGCTACTAGCCGCCACTGCTACCATCGTAAGCGACGACGTCGTCAGGAACAACGGAAAAACCAAGTTCCAGGCAAAAGAGCACTGTAACTCAATACGTTAGCCACACCAAAGACATTCCAAAGGAAACATGTCACAAAGGAAAATGCAGTCAGTATGTCAACCATACCAGAGATGCAACTCATCCGAAGAGATTGTGGAATGGATCAAAATTCAGACAGCAGAACACGTATGTCTCAACCATAACAGCAAAATTCTTTCGAAATAAAAAATATAAAGTGAAGATAGATAAGAAGAGCACGATTAACAGAGGAGTTTTGTCTTTGGTATGACTTTGGTGCTCACGACATGGTGACATAGTGAGTTATCGTGCTCACAATGTCAGCCACATTTATTTGAACTGCATTCTCCTGTGTGCTATCTTCATTTTGAAGAAGTTTCGCTTATGGTACGGTTAACACGCCGAGTTACCGTGCTCTTCTATTTAAAATTTGGTTTTCCCTTCGTTCCTGAAAAAGCCTCGACGATGGTGGACAAAACATGGAACACTTTAGGTTATTCTTTGACTGCATATAAGTTCGGAAGGAGTATAGCCTAAATCACTAATTGTGTACCAATTGGTGGTTGAGTTTTCGTCATCTTCGTTCGTATGTTTATATTCACAACAAAGAGCTGGATATAATAATAGAATAACAATAATAAAATAACAATAAGAGACAATTGCCCTTCAAAGATTTGCTTTTTTTGTGTAAATCGTATTCGTCAATTCAGACTGTACACACATTTGGATTTACAAATACGATCAGCAGTTTTCCTTCAATGTCATGCCAGTGCCAAAATAACGAAGTGATTCAATAACATCGATAACAACTCCTTAAAGTGAGAATGCAACTACAAAAATAAGAAACCACAAACATTAAAAAATTTTATTTAACAAATGTACACATTCTAATCTAAAATATACAAACTTATCAATCTATCACCACATGCTTATATTTATGTGCAATAAAATATAATAACTTATTTATATTTTATTTCAACAGTTGAACTCTTGAGTATATAAATGAGTTATTATAATGGGAATAATTCTGTGTAGAATGAACTTTTTTTGTTGAAATAGTAGAGTGTTTATGTTAAAAACCTGGACTATTAAAAATCAAAAAAAAAACGAACAATAAACGAAGCCAAAAAAAACGTGTAATATTTTGTCTGGTTAGGTGTAGAGTGTGATGAGAATTTTCGACACCTGTTGTGTCAAAATGCACAAAAATTAGTTGCAAATGCTCGAACAACAGAACATTAATTCATAACAAACGTAGTGTAAACACTGAACACCTAACTACCTTAAATTTGTCCCATAATATCACTCTTATAGGTTAAGATTGGAACGGGTCAGCCGAGGTCAAGGTTGAACAAATAAACAAACTATTACAAGAAAAAATTAACAACTAACTTAGGAGAACACTGCGGTGCGTTCGGTTAAGCCTTTCGGACATCTTATGACGCTAAATTACAAAATCGACCTACGCGTATCCGGGGTTTGAAAATAACTAACTTTTCATTTCGGATTTTCCTGCAGGATCAAGTGGATATGCAGCGGTGTAGCGACAGGAGCGCCCGCTGAAATCGACGGCGCTGAAAAACACTAGATTACAATTACAGGACACTACGGGGGAGATGGTTTGGGTATTGGACGCCTCTCTACGAATTCCTATTTTCCTGTTATTAAAATCTCTTATTTTTGACCCGCAGGAGACATAATAATTGTAAAAGCACACAAGTATTTTTTTTTGTTGTTGATGGAATAGACTGGTCCTTGGTTATCTTCAAATATTGAAATACAAATCTTATCCCCTGAAACCAAGAGACATTAAAAAACACAACAAAGGTTGCAAGTTGTGTTATTTAAGATCACTTGCAACCTTTGTTGTGTTTTTTAATGTCTCTTGGTTTCAGGGGATAAGATTTGTATTTCAATATTTGAAGATAACCAAGGACCAGTCTATTCCATCAAAAAAAAAATAATACTTGTGTTTACGAGCCAGAGTATCAATTATTTAAAAAATCGTAGTTATTTATTTTACAGCTTAATTATAAGAGGGGAAGTCACTGGGAAATAAGGGAAGAAAATACTGGGAAATGATTAAATAATTGCTAAATTTCGATACAGATATTGATCGCATTCGCATCCAGTTTTCTGAGAGGCTTTCAAAAGTCGTTAACTTGTTTAACTGTGCATTCTTTGGCTACACTTGTGGGAAATTTTAGCAACTAGTTGTAGAGGATACTTGGCAGTTATGAAAATTCTACTTTCAATTTCTATAAGATCATTATTTCCCCAGTTATTGATTATACCTGAATCAAAAATGACTTTTTTGCTATAAGCGATGTTAACTCAGCAAAAAATAGACCAGAAATCAGTTAAATTATCGTTGTGTAATTTTAAAAACCAGTTCTGATAGAGTATGTAGACTCTGGTTACGAACAAGACAATAACAGGCAAATTATATTTAAACAATTAAGTAACTTTAAATACCCCCAAAGCGATAAGAATGTATCAAAAGCGTAAAAGTGACTGTCATTTTAAAGTATTTTGTTGTTTATTTAGTTTTCAGTACTACTTTCACTTTAACAAAATTGGAACCAAATTCAATGCAGGCAATGCAGAAAGATGGTAATAAACGAAAAGATCAAAATCATGACAATGAACCACCGATCTCTGATAAATGTTTACCTGTACAAATTAATGTTAATTAACCAATCAACAAATGCCCCAAATAGTTAAATTTCCACTCCTCAGCTTCGTAATTATTTCAGTCACGCTGTTCCTACGAGGAAATATGGCTACAGTCAAGCCCGCAACCAGGATATTTTTTCGGGGGCGATCCTTCTGCTAAAACTACATAGTCTTTGTTTGGGTTTAGGTTAGAGCTAAGAAGCCACGGTCCAATACTACTTTACTATTAATATTACTATTGTATACAAATATACTAAAATATAAAAAAATACACTAAAAACATTTCTACAGTCTAACTCTTCTAACATTCTGACAAAGTAGCTGGAGAAAAATCTCATTTTTTTTTAAATTTTTTTCAAATTTCGATTTTGTTCGTAATTTTTTTAAGTTTTTTTAAGTTCGTTTCCTCTTAGCGTCCAACTCTTTTTCTAACTGGCAACAACTTTAATTCCTACGTTTCTATTTTTGGCAATTTGGGGAATTATTGTTGTTATTTAAATTTGTAATGTCGAAATGCGTTTGATTCTTCCGATTTTCGAAAATAATTTTTGCTATAAAATTAAATATCGTTTTTTTTTTGAAAATTTTCGGAAAACGAATGTAGAACCGTCAGATTTACATTGGAAATTTGAAAGAAAAAAGACCAAATTTCACGAAAATCCAGAAATTTACGGAAAAAGTCTAAATTTTAGGAAAAACGTTGAAACTGAGGTTTGAACTAAAAATCTTGAGAAAAAAATAGCAAATTTAGAGAAAAATTCGATATTTTATTTTAAGCGTCCAAAGTCTCTTAGATACAAAAAAGGATGTTAAGAAAACTAGAAAACAAACGTGCTTAACTCATGCACATTCATTTTAGAACACGTGGATGCTCCTGAAAGATCCCCAACGTTGTCCCTAAATTTGGGGACAAGCTTCAAAGTTGGGAAACCCGCAAATAGCGAAGTTCCATGATAAAGACAAAACTGTCGAGATTGGAGTAGAAATTTAAAAAAAAAATGAGACATTTCGATTTTAAATTTGAAACTTTCGAAAAACGAATGTACAACCGTCGGATTCAAATTGGGAATTTGGAAGAAAAAAGACCAAATTTCACAAAAATCCCGAAAGTTACGGAAAAAGTCCAAATTTTAGGAAAAACGTTGAAACTGAGCTTTGAACTAAAAATCTTGAGAAAAAAATAGCAAATTTGGAGAAAAATTCGATATTTTATTTTAAGCGTCCAAGGTCACTTAGATACATAAAAGAATGTTAAGAAAACTAGAAAACAAACGTGTTCAACTCGTGCACATTCATTTTAGAACACGTGGATGCTCCTGAAAGATCCCCAATGTTGTCCCTAAATTTGGGGACAAACTTCAAAATTGGTAAACCCGCAAATAGCGAAGTTCCATGATAAAGACAAAACTGTCGAGATTGGAGTAGAAATTTTAGAAAAAAATGGGACATTTCGATTTTAAATTTGAAACTTTCGGAAAACGAATGTAGAACCGTCGGATTCAAATTGGGAATTTGGAAGAAAAAATACCAAATTTCACGAAAATCCCGAAATTTACGGAAAAAGTCCAGATTTTAGGAAAAACGTTGAAACTGAGGTTTGAACTAAAAATCTTGAGAACAAAAATAGCAAATTTAGAGAAAAATTCGATATTTTATTTTAGGCGTCCAAGGTCTCTTAGATACATAAAAGAATGTTAAGAAAACTAGAAAACAAACGTGTTCAACTCATGCACATTCATTTTAGAACACGTGGATGCTCCTGAAAGATCCCCAATGTTGTCCCTAAATTTGGGGACAAACTTCAAAATTGGCAAACCCGCAAATAGCGAAGTTCCATGATAAAGACAAAACTGTCGAGATTGGAGTAGAAATTTTAGAAAAAAATGAGACATTTCGATTTTAAATTTGAAACTTTCGGAAAACGAATGTAGAACCGTCGGATTTAAATTGGGAATTTGGAAGAAAAAAGACCAAATTTCACAAAAATCCCGAAAGTTACGGAAAAGTCCAAATTTTAGGAAAAACGTTGAAACTGAGATTTGTACTAAAAATCTTGAGAAAAAAATAGCAAATTTAGAGAAAAATTCGATATTTTATTTTAAGCGTCCAAGGTCTCTTAGATACATAAAAGAATGTTAAGAAAACTAGAAAACAAACGTGTTCAACTCATGCACATTCATTTTAGAACACGTGGATGCTCCTGAAAGATCCCCAATGTTGTCCCTAAATTTGGGGACAAACTTCAAAATTGGCAAACCCGCAAATAGCGAAGTTCCATGATAAAGACAAAACTGTCGAGATTGGAGTAGAAATTTTAGAAAAAAATGAGACATTTCGATTTTAAATTTGAAACTTTCGGAAAACGAATGCAGAACCGTCGGATTCAAATTGGGAATTTGAAAGAAAAAATACCAAATTTCACGAAAATCCTGAAATTTACGGAAAATGTTCAAATTTTAGGAAAAACGTTGAAACTGAGGTTTGAACTAAAAATCTTGAGAAAAAAATACCAAATTTAGAGAAAAATGCGATATTTTATTTTAAGCGTCCAAGCTCTCTTAGATACATAAAAGAATGTTAAAAAAACTAGAAAACAAACGTGTTCAACTCATGCATATTCATTTTAGAACACGTGGATGCTCCTGAAAGATCCCCAATGTTGTCCCTAAATTTGGGGACAAACTTCAAAATTGGCAACGCCGCAAATAGCGAAGTTTCATGATAAAGACAAAACTGTCGAGATTGGAGTAGAAATTTTAGAAAAAAATGAGACATTTCGATTTTAAATTTGAAACTTTCGGAAAACGAATGTAGAACCGTCGGATTCAAATTGGGAATTTGAAAGAAAAAATACCAAATTTCACGAAAATCCTGAAATTTACGGAAAATGTTCAAATTTTAGGAAAAAGGTAAAACTGAGGTTTGAACTAAAAATCTTGAGAAAAAAATAGCAAATTTAGAGAAAAATTCGATATTTTATTTTAGGCGTCCAAGGTCACTTAGATACATAAAAGAATGTTAAGAAAACTAGAAAACAAACGTGTTCAACTCATGCACATTCATTTTAGAACACGTGGATGCTCCTGAAAGATCCCCAATGTTGTCCCTAAATTTGGGGACAAACTTCAAAATTGGCAAACCCGCAAATAGCGAAGTTCCATGATAAAGACAAAACTGTCGAGATTGGAGTAGAAATTTTAGAAAAAAATGAGACATTTCGATTTTAAATTTGAAACTTTCGGAAAACGAATGTAGAACCGTCGGATTCAAATTGGGAATTTGAAAGAAAAAATACCAAATTTTACGAAAATCCTGAAATTTACGGAAAATGTTCAAATTTTAGAAAAATGGTTAAAACTGAGGTTTGAACTAAAAATCTTGAGAAAAAAAAAGCAAATTTAGAGAAAAATTCGATATTTTATTTTAGGCGTCCAAGGTCACTTAGATACATAAAAGAATGTTAAGAAAACTAGAAAACAAACGTGTTCAACTCATGCACATTCATTTTAGAACACGTGGATGCTCCTGAAAGATCCCCAATGTTGTCCCTAAATTTGGGGACAAACTTCAAAATTGGCAACGCCGCAAATAGCGAAGTTCCATGATAAAGACAAAACTGTCGAGATTGAAGTAGAAATTTTAGAAAAAAATGAAACATTTCGATTTTAAATTTGAAACTTTCGGAAAACGAATGTAGAACCGTCGGATTCAAATTGGGAATTTGAAAGAAAAAATACCAAATTTCACGAAAATCCTGAAATTTACGGAAAATGTTCAAATTTTAGGAAAAAGGTTAAAACTGAGGTTTGAACTAAAAATCTTGAGAAAAAAAATAGCAAATTTAGAGAAAAATTCGATATTTTATTTTAAGCGTCCAAGGTCACTTAGATACATAAAAGAATGTTAAGAAAACTAGAAAACAAACGTGTTCAACTCATGCACATTCATTTTAGAACACGTGGATGCTCCTGAAAGATCCCCAATGTTGTCCCTAAATTTGGGGACAAACTTCAAAATTGGCAACCCCGCAAATAGCGAAGTTCCATGATAAAGACAAAACTGTCGAGATTGAAGTAGAAATTTTAGAAAAAAATGAGACATTTCGATTTTAAATTTGAAACTTTCGGAAAACGAATGTAGAACCGTCGGATTCAAATTGGGAATTTGAAAGAAAAAATAACAAATTTCACGAAAATCCCGAAATTTACGGAAAAAGTCCAGATTTTAGGAAAAACGTTGAAACTGAGGTTTGAACTAAAAATCTTGAGAAAAAAATAGCAAATTTAGAGAAAAATTCGATATTTTATTTTAGGCGTCCAAGGTCTCTTAGATACATAAAAGAATGTTAAGAAAACTAGAAAACAAACGTGTTCGACTCATGCACATTCATTTTAGAACACGTGGATGCTCCTGAAAGATCCCTAATGTTGTCCCTAAATTTGGGGACAAACTTCAAAATTGGCAACCCCGCAAATAGCGAAGTTCCATGATAAAGACAAAACTGTCGAAATTGGAGTAGAAATTTTAGAAAAAAATGAGACATTTCGATTTTAAATTTGAAACTTTCGCAAACGAAGGTAGAACCGTCAGATTCAAATTAGGAATTTAGAAGAAAAAAGACCAAATTTCACAAAAATCCCGAAAGTTACGGAAAAAGTCCAAATTTTAGGAAAAACGTTGAAACTGAGGTTTGAACTAAAAATCTTGAGAAAAAAATAGCAAATTTAGAGAAAAATTCGATATTTTATTTTAGGCGTCCAAGGTCTCTTAGATACATAAAAGAATGTTAAGAAAACTAGAAAACAAACGTGTTCAACTCATGCACATTCATTTTAGAACACGTGGATGCTACTGAAAGATCTCCAATGTTGTCCCTAAATTTGGGGACAAACTTCAAAATTGGGAAACCCGCAAATAGCGAAGTTCCATGATAAAGACAAAACTGTCGAGATTGGAGTAGAAATTTTAGAAAAAAATGAGACATTTCGATTTTAAATTTGAAACTTTCGGAAAACGAATGTAGAACCGTCGGATTCAAATTCGGAATTTGAAAGAAAAAATACCAAATTTCATGAAAATCCTGAAATTTACGGAAAATGTTCAAATTTTAGGAAAAAGGTTAAAACTGAGGTTTGAACTAAAAATCTTGAGAAAAAAATAGCAAATTTAGAGAAAAATTCGATATTTTATTTTAGGCGTCCAAGGTCTCTTAGATACATAAAAGAATGTTAAGAAAACTAGAAAACAAACGTGTTCAACTCATGCACATTCATTTTAGAACACGTGGATGCTCCTGAAAGATCCCCAATGTTGTCCCTAAATTTGGGGACAAACTTCAAAATTGGCAACGCCGCAAACAGCGAAGTTCCATGATAAAGACAAAACTGTCGAGATTGAAGTAGAAATTTTAGAAAAAAATGAAACATTTCGATTTTAAATTTGAAACTTTCGGAAAACGAATGTAGAACCGTCGGATTCAAATTGGGAATTTGGAAGAAAAAATACCAAATTTCACGAAAATCCTGAAATTTACGGAAAATGTTCAAATTTTAGGAAAAAGGTTGAAACTGAGGTTTGAACTAAAAATCTTGAGAAAAAAAAAACAAATTTAGAGAAAAATTCGATATTTTATTTTAAGCGTCCAAGGTCACTTAGATACATAAAAGAATGTTAAGAAAACTAGAAAACAAACGTGTTCAACTCATGCACATTCATTTTAGAACACGTGGATGCTCCTGAAAGATCCCCAATGTTGTCCCTAAATTTGGGGACAAACTTCAAAATTGGCAACCCCGCAAATAGCGAAGTTCCATGATAAAGACAAAACTGTCGAGATTGGAGTAGAAATTTTAGAAAAAAATGAGACATTTCGATTTTAAATTTGAAACTTTCGGAAAACGAATGTAGAACCGTCGGATTCAAATTGGGAATTTGAAAGAAAAAATACCAAATTTCACGAAAATCCCGAAATTTACGGAAAAAGTCCAGAATTTTAGGAAAAACGTTGAAACTGAGGTTTGAACTAAAAATCTTGAGAAAAAAATAGCAAATTTAGAGAAAAATTCGATATTTTATTTTAGGCGTCCAAGGTCTCTTAGATACAAAAAAGAATGTTAAGAAAACTAGAAAACAAACGTGTTCAACTCGTGCACATTTATTTTAGAACACGTGGATGCTCCTGAAAGATCCCCAATGTTGTCCCTAAATTTGGGGACAAACTTCACAATTGGCAACGCCGCAAATAGCGAAGTTCCATGATAAAGACAAAACTGTCGAGATTGGAGTAGAAATTTTAGAAAAAAATGAGACATTTCGATTTTAAATTTGAAACTTTCGGAAAACGAATGTAGAACCGTCGGATTCAAATTCGGAATTTGAAAGAAAAAATACCAAATTTCATGAAAATCCTGAAATTTACGGAAAATGTTCAAATTTTAGGAAAAAGGTTAAAACTGAGGTTTGAACTAAAAATCTTGAGAAAAAAATAGCAAATTTAGAGAAAAATTCGATATTTTATTTTAGGCGTCCAAGGTCTCTTAGATACATAAAAGAATGTTAAGAAAACTAGAAAACAAACGTGTTCAACTCATGCACATTCATTTTAGAACACGTGGATGCTCCTGAAAGATCCCCAATGTTGTCCCTTAATTTGGGGACAAACTTCAAAATTGGCAACCCCGCAAATAGCGAAATTCCATGATAAAGACGAAACTGTCGAGATTGGAATAGAAATTTTAGAAAAAAATGAGACATTTCGATTTTAAATTTGAAACTTTCGGAAAACGAATGTAGAACCGTCAGATTCAAATTGGGAATTTGAAAGAAAAAAGACCAAATTTCACAAAAATCCCGAAAGTTACGGAAAAAGTCCAAATTTTAGGAAAAACGTTGAAACTGAGGTTTGAACTAAAAATCTTGAGAAAAAATAGCAAATTTAGAGAAAAATTCGATATTTTATTTTAGGCGTCCAAGGTCTCTTAGATACATAAAAGAATGTTAAGAAAATTAGAAAACAAACGTGTTCAACTCATGCACATTCATTTTGGAACACGTGGATGCTCCTGAAAGATCCCCAACGTTGTCCCTAAATTTGGGGACAAACTTCAAAATTGGCAAACCCGCAAATAGCGAAGTTCCATGATAAAGACAAAACTGTCGAGATTGGAGTAGAAATTTTAGAAAAAAATGAGACATTTCGATTTTAAATTTGAAACTTTCGGAAAACGAATGTAGAACCGTCAGATTCAAATTGGGAATTTAGAAGAAAAAAGACCAAATTTCACAAAAATCCCGAAATTTACGGAAAAAGTCCAGATTTTAGGAAAAACGTTGAAACTGAGGTTTGTACTAAAAATCTTGAGAAAAAAATAGCAAATTTAGAGAAAAATTCGATATTTTATTTTATGCGTCCAAGGTCTCTTAGATGCATAAAAGAATGTTAAGAAAACTAGAAAACAAACGTGTTCAACTCATGCACATTCATTTTAGAACACGTGGATGCTCCTGAAAGATTCCCAATATTGTCCCTAAATTTGGAGACAAACTTCAAAATTGGCAACTCCGCAAATAGCGAAGTTCCATGATAAAGATAAAACTGTCGAGATTGGAGTAGAAATTTTAGAAAAAAATGAGACATTTCGATTTTAAATTTGAAACTTTCGGAAAACGAATGTAGAACCGTCAGATTCAAATTGGGAATTTGGAAGAAAAAATACCAAAAAAATCCTGAAATTTACGGAAAATGTTCAAATTTCAGGAAAATGGTTGAAAGTGTAGTTTGAACCTGAAAATCTTGAGAAAACATATCAAATTTAGGGAAAAACTCGATATTTTATTTAAATCACCAAAGGTTTACTAGATACATAGAAAAATATCAAAAAAACTCAAAAAGAAACCCTTTCAATTCATGCACATTCATTTTACAACACGTGGATGCCCCTAAAAGATCCCTAATTTGGTCCCTAAATTTAGGGAGAAAACTTCATAATTGGCTACCCCGCAAATAGCGAAATTACGTGACAAAGGTGTAAATTTCGAGACTAAAGTAGAGACATTTCAGGAGAAGATGGCATTTCAGGCGAAGATGGCATTTCAGGAGAAGATGGCATTTCAGGAGAAGATGGCATTTCAGGAGAAGATAGACATTTCGATTTTAAAATCGACGTTTTCGAAAAACGAATGTAGAATCGTCAGATTTAAATTAGGAATTTGAAAGAAAAAAAGACTACGTTTCACGAAAAATCCCCAAATTTATGGAAAAAGTCCACATTTCAGGAAAAACGTTGTAACTATAGTTTAAACTGAAAATCTTGAAAAATATACTGATTTTAGATGGTTTTTTTTGTCATTTCGACTTTTTTTTTAAAGAATTCAACTTTTTTTTAAAGACTGAATTTTATGACGAGATGATGAGATTTTGTTTTGAAAATTTCGAGCCTTTCTGAAAATTTCGACTCTTTTTTTAAGTTTTTTAATAGCTTTCACAATTTTTTAATAGTTTGACCATTTCGAAGATTTGGACTTTTTTTTGGAAATAACGAATTTTGTCGAAAATTTTATTTATTTAAAAATTTCTACCATTTTTCAATTTGAATTAGATTTTTTGTTAAATGCGAACTATGTTAATATTTTTATTTTTTTTTCTTAAAATTCAAAGTTCAAAATCTTGGTATTTTCTTCAAACCTACAAATAATTTTTTAAACTTTGATTCTTTCTAGAAACCTGGAAATTTTTTTAAAACTTTTATGAAAAATGTCAGATATCGAAAATCTGAAATCTTGAGTTTTTTGAATTTGGAATTTTAATTCGAAATGTCTAGAAAAGTCTACATTTAGAGAAAATAAACAATAATTATGACTGTATTTATTCTTCATGGTAGACCCTTATTGACCGGAAATATAATGTTTTTTTTTGGGCCGAAGAAATGTTAAATAAATTGAAAAAAAACTGAATTTATACTTAAAAATAACCAGAATTCATTAATTAACATTTTTTAAAATATTTGCTTTTTTAGAAATTTTAAATTTCCAAACAAATAAAAGGATATGTTAATTCTTAACAAATTTACACTGTTCGAACTCGAAATTTTTAGTTTTTTAAATCCTAAATTTTAGAAATAAGTTGACATTTAAAATTACTCTCTGAATCCGAAGAAAAAAGAAGCTATAATTTCTGAAAAAAAAAAGATTTGAAGTAAAACTTTTCTAAAAAAATCTCTAATTTCGAAAAGATAAAATCTATTAACAAAAGCTAATCACACTCAACATTTTGTTTTGAAACAAAATTCAAAAAATAAGCTTTGATATTTCCTGAAACTTTTAATGTTTGCTCAAAATAACCACGGGATCTTTTAAATTAAATCTCTAGAAAGAAAGTCAAAGTATTTTAAATAACTCCGAATTTTGAATCAGTGCTAATGTTAAAATTTTGAAAAACTAAATTCATTAATCTTTTTTTTTTCAAATTTCGACTTTAATCTTGACATTTTTAAACTCTTTGTAAAACGTTGTAAAAATTTTATAAATTTTCTGAAAATATGAATTTAGTTGAAATGTCCTGATTAAAAGTAAAAAATTTCTTAGTTAAAGTTGAGATTTGATAACTAAGATAAAAATTTTAATGGTTTTTTAAAAGTTTTCAATTGGAAGTCGAATTTTGGAGGATAAAGGCGAATTTTTGAAATCTTAATCGAAATATAAACAAATTAACTTTATAACAAAAAATTTCAAAATTTTTTATTAGGTAACAACTTTTTAAAAAAATTAGAAAGTTCGAATTAAAGTGATGAGTAAAAGTTATTAAATAAATCCTGAATTTTCCAACTTTAAAATGCTCAAGTTTTGTGTACAACTTAAAATTTATGAAAGAATCTACATTTTAGACATTTTTTTAAAAGTTCAATCGCCATGCTAGAAAAATTATAGAAGAAATTCGTGAAAATAACTTATTAAAAAATGTCTTCCCAAAATAATGGCTTATAAGATATTTTGATTTTTTATTAAAGGGTCTAATATTTAAAATTTTATTCAAATACCGAATTTAAAATATAAATTAATAAATTCCAAAACTGTAAAACTTTCATCACAAGATCCAAGCTTTTCTCAAAATTTGGTGTTAAATCTCGAAAAATCGCTTGTATAAATTTTCAGTTTTCAAAATTTGAATTTTTTTCTCAAAATGGGGGAGTTTAAGCTTAAAAAACTTGCAAATTTAACATTATTTTAATAGAATTTAAAAGATAAGATTGAAATCTCAAATAATAAAAAAAAGAAATTTCAAGAAAAGTTCAAATTTTTTTAGAAAGTCAAATTTAAAAAAAAATACTAATGAGTTCAAGACAAAAATTTTAAGATTTAGGGAGAAAATTCAACAATGAACTCGAAATTTCAAGAACTTCTTTATTTGAAACTGTCACACTCCTTCTGAATATTCTGAGTATAACATAAAATCTATTTTTTTTAATTTCGACTGAGATTTCAAAATGTTTTTTTTTTGTTGTTAATTGTGAGTTTTGGCCTCTTAGTGCCATTTTTTGAGTATTTTACCTTTTTGGTGCCTTCTTTAGATTTTCGTTGTTGCCTAATTTAACATTTTGTTCACCTTTTTACATTGCTTGATTGTGCTTAAAATCCGGTCTCTAATAATAAGGAATGGCGCCAAATTTGAACAAAAAAAAACATCCTCGCATTTCAACCCGAAAACAAAATGATCCATTAAAAATGGTTTTTAAAAATGTCGCACATTTGGAAAGTTCAGTTCTATCTAGTGTGAAGCTAAAAAATTTCGGGAGGGGGATTGCAGCCCCCCAGGCATCCCCCCTGGTTACGGGCCTGGCTACAGTAATGAAGGATTACCTCAACGCGCCACATATAGAAACTGTTTGTTTTTCTTATTTTCCCATGTGCTTTTGCCAACAAAAGCCCCTGGAAAATTAAACAGTGCAAATGAAGAAATTTATATTCGGTTACGTAATTTATTCATTTTATTCAGGAAGCATTCAGCTCGCCAATAATTTCAGTCGTAAATTCGACATCGTTTAAAGTAAATATGTGAGGTGGACTGAAATGTTCATTTTCGCGCAACTGCGACATCAAAGTGATATCAAGATGCTTAATGTATTTTTTAATAGCATCTGGACTATCCCGATTCTTGCTCATGAATTTCATAATGTTGTCGTCTGGATTCGTATTCGATATATGCTTCATATGCATGAAATATTCGTACGAATTTGGCATAAATATGCCGGGTAATATAGGCACCTTGATGTCCAATTCTGAACAACGTTCGCCGAAATTTTTATAGTTATCGTAGCTGTAGGACGCCTGAGTTATAATGAAATCCGCCCCACTGTTGATCTGAAAAAAATAACGCATTTCTAATACGAAATACTGGCACTATGGCACGAAAAATTCATAATCATTCATAATTTCAAATCATTACTTTATTAGCAACGTTAAATTAAATGAACAATGACTAAAAACTTTGCTAAAAACAAAATTCTTTTTTTTATATGAATACAATATAGAGTGATGACCAAAAATCTTTGACTATATCTTCTTTTGGTGGTCCTTGGTTATCTTCAAAAATTGAAATACAGAACTTATCCCCTGAAACCAAGAAAGATTAGAAAACACAACAAAGGTTGCTTTAACGCGTCTCGACAGCCAAGCTGTCATCTTCAGAAAGAAACAGCTTGGCTGTCGAAACGCATTAGAGCAACCTTTATTGTGTTTTTTAATCTTTCTTGGTTTCAGGGGACAAGTTCTGTATTTCAATTTTTTTATCTTCTTCAAAAACTGAACTAGAAATCTTGTCCCCGGAAACCAAAAAATAAAAGACACAACAAAGGTTGTTCTAACGCGTTTCGTTAGCCAAGCTATCATCTTCAGAGAGATACTGGCTGTCGAAACGCGTTAAAGCAACCTTTGTTGTGCTTTTTAATCTTTATTGGTTTCAGGGGACAAGATTTGTATTTCAATTTTTGAAGATAAAAAGAACCTGTCTGCCCACCAAAGCGCGATACGTATTTCGCCAGCATCACTAATCAATTAAGATTAGTGGGCGCTTGAAAATGCCAGTTCTACTGGCGAAATACACACGTAATTGTTTATCTGCGGATGTGATAAAAGGGTAAAACCAACATCCAGTTTTATGCAGCAACAGTGCTGACAAAGCGCGCGGACACCTAACTTACTTTGCAAAATTTCCCCTACCTTACTTTTCAAGATTTCCATATCCGAATCTGCTGTTTTCTCGGGGTACCCAGCCACAGCTATTGTAAAGTAATTACCAAATTGTTTCCGTATGAACTCGATCAAAGTTTGAGTGTACGCAAAATCACATTTATCAAGTTTCTTTTCAACTGCATGTCTAGGATCTGAAATTCGAATCAATTAACTGTCCGCAGGCTGTTAGATATCTACCTCCTCCGATGCAAAGAAGATTTTTTATTCCGATGGCTTTGACCACAGCAAGTATGTCTTGCGCTCGCTGCTTTGTCAAATTCCTTCCAGGTAGATGAAGCAAAACAGTTTGCTCTTTCTCAATTAATTGCTGGCATAATTTAATCGGCGGTATTTCCTCTGGTTCCTGGTCGTATTGAGCTATCCAAGTCACTGAGATAAAATAGGGCTTCAATTTTAGCAAAGGTTCGATGTCCAAGTGTTTTGTTGGGGTGACTTCCAATGAAAAAGCTTTACTTTGGTCCACTCTTTGTAACATTTCCGTTATGAAACCGTTGGTTTCGGTTTCTTCTTCGTAATCGTCCATGCTATCCTGCGCACTTTGAAATCTGGTTTCCCCCGTGGTGTGCCTGAAGTCGTGAGTCTCACTGGCGCTTGGTTTCTCCGACATCTCGAACTAAGCGATGGAATTACTCTTAGATAATATAGTCAAAGGATTTACTTGTTGATGTCAAAGGTTGAGTTTGATAATCCAATTTAGTAACAGCGTTTTCATTTTATGTGCCAGCTGTGATATCTCGTTAATTTTAAATATTTACTATCTAACTATTGACATAAAATGATATCCAAGTGACGCAGTATTAAAAAATCTTTCAAATTCACCGTTACTTTTGAGCTATCATAATAGTAAACTATTTTAAGACGTAGTGATTCAAGCAGTAATCGTGTTGGGTAAATTTAAATTTATCAAACTTGTTTTAGAATATTTAATTCGAGCGTTTTAAACAATATTAGTACGAGACGTATAGCTATCGTTAAATACTTAAAATGCCAATTATAAGTACGAACGCACTTTTTTTGAGGCAGCTTCCAACGTTGGGCTCTTTGGTGGCGTGTACAAAGATTTTTATGAGCTCCATATCAAAAAATAAAATAATTGAACTAACTTATGGAAGAATAGTTGGTCACTGAATGAAAATCCCATGCTTTATTTCGAAAACTCTCATCTATCGATAAGATAGGCGACACAGTTAGGCGCTCTGACGAGGGAACGATTTTTCTTTTTGTGATTTTCGAAATTTTTCAGTATTTCAACCATTTTCGTTTAAATCTTAAGTATAAACAATTATTTTAAATATAAGCAATTTTATTTCTATCGTTTAGAAGCTAGAAACTATTTGGTCAGATTATTTCTGCTAAATAATCCCTGAAATCACAAAACATATATACCCGAAATATAGGCAACACATTAAACATCAAAATATTTAAGCGTAAAGCTAGCTTTAGTTCTCTAATGGCCTATGTCTGTGATCACAATCCATTCTGTGCCACACGTCATTCATTTAAGTTGGCCATCATGGGACAGAATTGTATTCAATGTTCTGTGATTGTGTATTAATTATGGAGATTTGCACCAACGCCGGTTAAACGTTAACAGAGAATTTATTGAGCATTTTGACGTAAAATGCATTGCACTGTTAATGAAACATTGGTTAGGGGACCGTTAACAGCTAATAAGTTAACAAGTGGTGGAAGTGCTGGTTAAGGCTCCGTTAAGAAATTATGACATTTAAAATGTCAAAACCGAAAAATTTTAAACTGTGACAGTTGTAACCTTTGTCTATATCTTATAAGTAATACTTCTACTTGTATTACATTTATGGTTTATATATGCCATAATAAATAATTTAATTAAGTTCTAACTGTACATTTATTATAAAATTGTTCAGCTTGAATCTTATCAATCCATTAGATGTTCAAGATGATGTTACAGAAGATATAAAGTATGAAGATTTTAAATATTGTAGAATATTTGAGTGAACCAGTGAACCATTCCATAATTTGGATCAAGTGCCTTTTCGACGACGATTCGCTGCGAATTCGTAACCAAAGATCGTAGTGAAATTCGTGACGGAATTCGTAGGGAACCTCACCCGAAAATAATCGCATCGCATGCCTCATATTTTCTGTATCGAAAAGGTTAAAAAGCTCGTTTCTTAAAACTTCTTTACACAAAGTCACATTACATTTATTTCATTGAAAAGTGAATTACAAAAGATCTATGTAGGGAGTAGGGATGATCGATATTAGAAAAACATCGATATTGACATCAATGTTAACATCGGTTCAAAAGTATCGATGTACGATGAATATCGAAAGAAAAATATCGATGTCCGAAAACATCGATGTTTTAGGTTAAAAAAAAACAATCCATTTTATTATACGGTATACATACAGTAAGCCACGTAAGCAAATTCATGGTAGATTGTTGGGTTACATTACTGCAAAAGTTTGAGTTTACTGGACAGACATAGAGTACAATATAGGGTACATTTACTATACCTGTTATTTCGTTTTCGAAGTTTCATTACAAAAAAATTAACTTCTACTAATACTCGCTCCCACTTTATTCTTAGATAATAAAAAAAATGGCCACGGCAGTTTTTTATTTTGTTAGTTTTATTTGGTTACATGGATCAGCGGTATTTAGGGTATGCAACATTTGTTGCACCTAATCACGCTAGGTGGCCTAGCCCTAAACTTAGAGTGTATCGATATCGATGTTCCGATTTTATTCAGATAACATCGATGTATCAATATTATCGAAAACTTAACATCGATATTAAAACATTGATGTTTTTCCACTAAACATCGATGTTCATTCACCATCAATGAATATCGATCATCCCTAGTAGGGAGTCCTATAAGAAGATGAATCGGTAACGTAATTTGTCTAATGAAAATGGGATCGATTTCCACCCACTGACATCACCGGCCTCTGTTGTGTATTACCAGCAAGTATTGGGCGCAAACTGTAAAATGAGAGCTTAAATTGAACCTACCGATGTCAATGGATGGTGGCAGTCGTAGGTACAATGTATTCAATCTATCACCGTTGTGTTATCCTTTTTTTGGGCTTTTCCTAGCAAAGCGTGTCTAGAACATCCTTTATTCATCTTTTAGTCGGGAGGAGCGTCCACCACTGAAGTTAAAACTACTTCAATCTATTAGGTGTACGTTTTAACTACTCGTTCGGCAATGTTTGACCTACGATAAAATAGAACTCTATGGTGTATGTATTTTCGGATTAATAGATGGCGTTGCGATCAGTGGAAGGTTTTCAATCCCATTTTAAAAGTACGGCGTAACGCAACCTTACCTTCTAGATAACCATAGATCTATAAAAAGTTGGAAAAATTTAATGTGATCTAAAAAAAATCAATGACATTACCATTGATCTACAGTGAGTCTAAAAATGGGTAATCCAATTAGATGTACGTGTAGCTCAAATAAATTTATAATTAAACAGACTGCATAATATAATATTTTCAAACTAATTGAATATATTGTAAGCAACCAGAGTTGGCCCGCATTGTTTATATTTCGTGGCGCCAATCACCAGGAAAGAATTCCAATCTCAGCTTGTCCCGGCTGAGGGGATACTCTCCCAGCGTCACTCGGGCCTGGCGGAAGTGGATTGTTATTCGATATTCCTGTTCAATTAATCGATACATCGTTGCCTGTTTTAACATTCGTTCAATTAAGATTTTGAAGTGTGTGTTACCTTTTATTATCGTTATAATTTGTGTGTCGCTACCGTTATTGGTGTTTAAATTATGGAGGAGGAACACCAATCTAACAATATTATGATTATTTTCCTTTTTATAGAACTGCGAAACTATTGAAAATCCGAAAAAAACGCAGCCAGTTACGAAATAAGATTCAGTGCTATTCGCACCGAATCTGTGCGAATTTATTCAATTCGCATAGAATTCGCAGTTTAAACGAAAAAAATCGTGCCAGTCTGAACTATATTTACCGCAGTGGAAACAATATGATGCGAATTGGAGGCGAAGCTCGCAAGAGCTGCAATTTTTCCTGTTATGAAATGCCGAATCAATATTTGATTTGCTTTCTTTAGGTTGGCATTGAAGGTTGTTTATATTCTATGTTTGCTAAATGTCAATGTCAGTTAAGAATTAATACAAAGTTGATCATGCAGTAAGAAGTTTCTCTATGCAATATATTAAAATAATCCAACATCCTGCCTAAAAGCTATTCGACTAATCAAAATTAACAACATTTCCGCATTGGTCTATTCAAAACCTATATCCAGAAAACTAAATGGTCATTGTACGGTTTCGGGTCTTCTGGTTTTCCCAACTTTTCTTGGTAAAATTACTTTCCTAACGTCTTTAGCTTCCCATTTCTCCAAAAATTTTTTTTCGGAAACTGTTCGTTCTCAACTTATGCCCTTTTTTACTTTGCCGCATTCAACGACTAAATTTACCCTTTCTGTGGTTCCTATACACCACAAACATCATGCATATCTCTCATCGGCTCAATAAGGCCGAAACCGCTTTCATTTCAATTATTCTACACAAATAACCTTCCAACATACTAACCTTGCGTGGAAATTCGTTCTGCGTGGGTATGCCGCTGTGAATAGTAAAAACGACACAAATGAACTTTCAACTTGCTAACCTCGCGTGGAAATTCGTTCTTTTTTCCAAGTTGGACACGTGGGTATTAGAATAGTTGAAATAAAAGCGGTTTCGGCCTTATTGAGCCGATGAGAGATATCCATGATGTTTGTGGTGTATAGGAAGCACAAAAAGGGTAAATTTAGTTGTTGAATGCGGCAAAGTAAAAAAGGGCATAAGTTGAGAACGAACAGTTTCCGAAAGAAAATTTTTGGAGAAATGGGAAGCTAAAGACGTAAGGAAAGTAATTTTACCAAAAAAAGGTAGGAAAACCAGAAGACCGGAAACCGTACCATTACCTCTTAAATGCCCAAAAACCACTACTGACGAAAAACACCTGAAAAAATAAGACCTTGTCCAGCTTTGTCAACAAAATTGACATCTGGAGTGTTTGAATCTTTTGTGGTTTGAATATCGCAATAACATAAAAATCACAGACATCACTAACTTTTCCGACGTTGCCAAATGTACCTCGCCGATAGTTAATCAGTCAATTTTACACGTACCGTGCAATGGAAGTTCTGGTTTAAATTTTAAGGGCACATAGGGTACATAGTATTGCAATTGGTGCAAACGGCCATTACTATTTTAATTGTTTAATTATAAAATCACTGTGAATTACAGTAGTGGGTACTAGATATTTTTAAATTGAAAAGTTACCAACATAAAACATTTATTTTCAAATATTAACAACATTCGTATCTATATTTGCCCTCGTGCGGCGAACAAGCCGCCCTCCTACAAATACACGCGCTCGACCGAGATCTGAATACGTTGATCAATTTAATATTGTTGCCTAATTATAGCTCGTTTAAGTTATGAGGAAGTTTCCAAGGACAGCATGTATATTATGTAATTCTGTAGTTATGACGCTCTGTGAACGTGTGAACTGTCATTGTCATGAGAAAGTAAGTGACGTCACAAGGTGCGTCATTCCATATGATTTCTTCGTTAAAAATTAGTTTAGTGCTTTCACAAACATTGGTCATGACGAGGAAGAACGATAACGTAAACATTTCGTCAGTTGTGTAAATTTTTCTAAACCAATTTATTCGGTGTTGTGATATAAGCAGTGATTATGTTAAGAAAATTTACCATTTTAACCAAACTGTGATATCTTAACAAAAGGAATTATTTTTGGACTTGTTAACATATTTAGATTAATTAAAATGGGACTGCTCTTTTCTAAATTGTGGAGTCTGTTCGGTAACGAAGGTACGTAGTGCATATATTAGGATTTCCATATAGTAAAGAGGTTATGATTAAAGAACACAAAATTGTTATTGTTGGTTTGGACAATGCTGGCAAGACGACTATTTTGTACCAGTTTTTGATGAACGAAGTCGTACACACTAGTCCTACAATAGGTTCTAACGTTGAGGAGGTCGTTTGGAGAAATATACGATTTATTATGTGGGATTTGGGAGGACAACAGTCGCTAAGAGCTGCCTGGAGTACATATTATACGAACACAGAGGTATATAACCGTATATAATTCTTATCTTTCTCGTAATCGTTCTTACATATGTACGTTATAAAGTAATCAGAATTTTTAGTTTGTTATAGTGGTAATAGATTCAACAGATCGTGAAAGACTAACAATAATAAAAGAAGAATTGTATAAGATGCTAGCAAATGAGGAACTGTCAAAAGCTGGGGTACTTATCTATGCGAATAAACAAGATATTAAAGGTTCGATGAGTGCGTCTGAAATATCGAAGGAATTAAATTTGACCTCAATTAAGCAACAACAGTGGCATATTCAGTCGTGTTGTGCTTTAACTGGTGAAGGGTAAGTTTTTATTTTCAGTTGGATTAGAGACTAAATGAGTCGTTGTAGGTTGTATCAAGGTTTAGAATGGATAGCGAATAGACTTAAGAAGAAATGACATTACTAAAGTCCTATTTAGGCGATTTCCGTTTAAGTTCTGATTCTCATATTGAGAGCCCCCACATCATAAATATACGAATATTTCCTACTTTTTTATTGTTAAACTTTTTATATAAATTAATTTATTAACTTTTAAAAATAAAATACCCCATATCTTAGATAAAAAATGGTTTCGATTACAGCAGCTTGGGTCAATCCATTCCATAATTAGGTGTTCTGTTTTAAATATATGATATATACAATTTACGTTAATGTAAGGCTAAAATTAAGTAAATCTTACGAAAACCAAAATGTAAATAATTCACATTTTTGTTACCTTTTAATTTAGATATTTACTTGATTTAAAATACTTTCAAAGCTACTTTGTTTTTGCAAAGTATCGTGTAAATTATTGTATATAAATAAAGTTGTATAATTATGTAGTGCAGCTCCTTTTTTGATCCTGCCAGTTTAGGTGATTATTGATTGTTGCCAAATATTTTGCGAATCGTTACAAATGCATTTCTATTTTGTTTGCATTCAAGAGTTTGTATCTAACAAATATTCACCATAATTTGGTTATTCTGGATTTTATTGAAATTTATAGAACGATTCAAAACTTAATTGGAAATTTCGATTTTAAAACAAATCAAAAAAACATCTTTTTTTCTTGACTTTGAAGTTCAAACCGAAAGTTCAAATTTCAACACAAAATTTTTCAAAAGAAAAGTTGGAGTTTGGTGGTAATATTAGAAATTTGTTCCAATTCTTTGAATTTTTCTGTTTTTCTTTTAAATCTTCAAGTAAGTATGAGAGAATTTAAGGAAATAGATAACCACTGGCTCATTTTGTTCTTTAATTCAAGTCGAGGACAGTTTAAGGTATAAAGTTAGTATCGATTTGAATCTCAATGCATATGACGTCGATGCATCTTTTGCTAATATTTTTAGATTAGTACGCTTGAAAATGCCAGTTCTGCTGGCAAAATACGTATCGCGTAATTATTTATTTAATTGACGATGTGGTAAAGGGATGAAACCTTGGACTTATAATGTTTATAATTACTTTGGTTCGATCGAGACCAGAACGGAAGTTGAAATTCAATTTTGGGTCTAAAAAAAAGTAGACATAATTACCAAAGAAATATATTTTTTCTTTGGGAGTATTGATATAGTTTAAAAGTGAAATAATAAACAACTTCCACAAAGGAGACCAAACTAAATCCCATTGTTAAAGCTAGAATGCCACCGATGTCACCTGAAATCATTATTTATAAATTATGTAATTAGCATAAATGGTAATATTGAAAATTATGATTTTTTTTTATCTAATAAAGACACTAGTCTCACTAGTTTTATTTCTTTCCCCCTCTCTACCTCTCCCGTTATCTATCAATCGTTCTTTCTTCTCTCATTCTGTCTGTGTTGGTCTGCCTTTCTTCCTCCTTCTCCATTTTCTCCCGTCCTCTTTTTTCCTGCTTCTTTTTCTATTATCGTGTACCTTCCTCTGTAGCCTGTTCCTTGCTCTATAATCCTGTCACTTCCTCTAATATCTTGCCCTTTCCTCTATTATTCTGTCTCTTCCTATATTATTCTGTCCCTTCCTATATTATTCTGTCCCTTCCTATATTATTCTGTCCCTTCCCCTACTATCCGGCCCTTTCCTCTATTTTTCTGTCCCTCTATTGTTCTCTCCCTACCTCTACTATCATGTCCCTTCCTCTATTATCCTGTTTTTTTTCGCTCTCTTTCACTCCTTCTCTTCTTTTCCCTTTCATTCTCACTGTCACTCTTATTGAAAGGTTTTCATCCAACATATTTTTGTTGAAATTAATCAGTGCAACGCTTTACATCCTCACTATCAAAAGGTGTGTAATGCCATATAGAAAGGTCCCCAGTAATACCTAATAAGTCAAACCAATAATAAAGTAAATCCTGCTTGTATAGAACCAAGTACGGAGACCCAAAAAAGACATGAACCAAGCTTTTGTTGTTTCTGCAAATAAACTGGTTACTAATGAACTTGGTTTCCTCATGAATTGTTACCCATCGTATGGAATAGCGTTTGTTTCAATTTTGTAAACTATGGCGTCACATGATGGGTAACATCTTCCATGACATTGCATACCTCCGTGTACTTCTTTTTCCAACTCTTCTCCATGGTAGTCAATTGGTGCTAAATTAAGCCATTTATCTGCAACGTTAGTGTCAAACCAATGGAAGTCAAAATTAATCAACATTACTAACCCATGTTCTTTTTAAGACAGCCTAAGTGTAAAAAGGTGCAAAGTGGTTTAGTTGGATTTTTAACTGGAATATTCAAGGGTACACAGTCACAAAATACCATAACGTTATGCAATCTACAATCCAAAAGGCATTCGCTTTCTAAATAAGCTCCAAATAAGGTATTTCGATCCGTTGGAAAAAGACAAGATCTCTAAAACATTGACCTCATCATAAAAAAAACTGACCTCATCGTTATCTATCCTTGTTTCCGCATCCTACTCGCAGTGCTTTGAAAGCATAATAGGTTTACCCTTTGCGAGTGGATTAAACTTAAAAAAAAAGCATTAACATCATCATAACAGTCTCTACCTTTTCAACATCAACATTCTTAACAGATGGTACAGCGTGTATAGCAACAGGTTCAACATCAACATACATTTCCGTGTTGACACCAACGATCATTTCCGTCAAACTTCTAGCGGTCCTATCTGGAAATTCTCTCGGGCTAAATACTTGAACCTGAAAATACCTCTACAGTCTTCAACGGACGATGAATTCTCTATTGAAATACCTGCACCCCTTCTGTAGATAACACGGTGTAAAAATAATCATCTAGATCGTTCCAAATTTCGAAATTTAAACCTTGTTCGGGTCCGAAAAATTCCAGAAATTTCAATACGGGATCAGCGAATCCAGCAGTCTCGTTGAAAATTCGAACACTGAAAATAATTCCACTGTTAAGATATCACAGCTTGGTTAAAATGGTGAATATAAAACATGTGAGGTATGTTGTTACGGAATTTTTCCCCAGTGAAGGAGTCGTGGCTTAGTATTTATAAATTACGAGAAATTCTTCCAAGTGCCGCTATCAATCTATGAAATAATTTCCTTCACTATCGCCGGCTAGCGGGGAAAGAGCAAGAACCTCTTCTTATTACAGGTTGGAAGTCGTTCACCTCTGTGAGGACCCCTCGTTTGGGCTGATGTAGTGAGTGGAAAATTTTCCAAAAATTTACCAAGTCCGGAACTCAGGAGTGAAAATATTTCCAAGTCCAAGATTCCGCTTAAATAGAATTTAAATCTGGTAATTGCGCGGCACGACGGCTAAAGAATACCTAAACGGGGCGCCAGGTGATTTTGAATCACGCAATTTACCTAACGGAGACGTAGAAAAATCATCAAAATCATAGAGAAAGGTTAAGAGTGTCAATTCTGTGCTTTTTATTTTGAAAACGGTCATCCCACGCAGGGACCGGAACTATTGCCATAAAATTAGGAACCTGTATTATCGACTGTAGCTACGTTGCAGTTACCCTGCATTACCGACTTATAAATTGAAATCCAAAATTAATTTTAAACTCTTTTGAAATGTCCATTCAGTTGGATTGCACTACTATTTTTACAGATTAAACAAAAGTGACCAACGTGAATGGAAATTTCAAAACAATTTCAAGTATGAGGTGTAAAAAAATAGACTGCCATTTTAACATTAAATATGTATATTCATACATATATATAAGTTCATATATAAATATTTGTAATAATTTTAAAATATATTTATCAGTTTAACTGCTTTAAGATTTCTCCAGAAGACCAAAATATACCTAAAACGGAAGCTAGACAACTCACTCCTAGATGGCGTAGTTCCCGGTAGCGGCGCGTCTCGTTGCCACTCTCTGTCTGTGACCTACCTTGTTGAGAGTAGTGTTGCCAGTGGTAGCGGAATTCCGCTATTGGTAGCGACATTTGAAGCATTTAGCGGCGCCGATGATACATTGAGCAAAAAGTAGCGGAATTTTAAGGGCGTCCAAATTTTCACATTTTGCTTTTAAAATTCAAGTTAACAATAAATAAACTAGTTGTTGAAAAACTTACTTACCGATTTATTTAATGGCGCCATCTGGCAGAGAGTTGTTAACAACAATTTTACGAGTAGATCTTAGAAGTAGAAAGGTAATTATTATCATTGCAGTAATCCTCAGAACATTTAAATTTTAATTTTCTTTCGGAAAAATACGTATTTTCCCTAAGATACTATGTTACTCGACGACTTCGAAGCTATTTCAAAATTCAAAATAGCTCTCAGCTAATG
>CM053336.1:6617993-6648961 GCA_028583605.1 Dastarcus helophoroides | reverse complement strand
TAAAAATAGCTGCTTCGTATTTTACATCGTAGTTCTCTTCACAGAAATCGGAAACCCCGATAGCAGTCGACAATACCCGAATATCGCTGCCTGCGATTTATTATCAAAAATAGCTGCTTCGCTTCTTCGTAGCAGGTCTGCTGATAGATACTAGGGATGTCGATTCCTTTTTAAAATAATCGATTTTTGGATCGATTCAAATCGTACGCAAAGGAATCGATTTCCGATTAAATTAAGTGTTGAAAGATCGATTTCCGATTAATCGTCATGTTGGTGAACTTTATAAACATTTCTAATAAAAGAAAAATTGAATGATAATGATGAATTGGCGTCACATCTCCTATAACAAAAATATCAACTTTAAGTGATACAAAGGTTAAAATGTTCTGACAAAGCATTCAAAAAAGGAAATTGGCAGTTGGGTCCATTTATTATATTCTATGCTTTGTATGTTTTTTTGTACATAACTGCAAGTTGACTAACTGAGGTTAGTGTTTACGATTGTGATTTTGTGCTTCTTATGGATTTTCAGTGCAATTTCAAAATAAATGGACAAAATAAATACGTTCATTTAACAACCGAAGAAATAAAATGTCAGTGACCAAACCACAGAACAGGACCAAACACCCTGAAAACTGACAGAATAACAGTCTAGCAGAACAAACAATCATGGCGCCACAGTTATGTTTCCTATTCAGTCAACGAGGTAGTCAGCGAAAAAAAAAATGTTAATGCTGTCATCTATTGGCTTCTTAACGAAGGTATTGCTAGTAGATGGAAATGGATAATAACATAACGTCATAAATACACTTACATAAAAAATGTTTGTCATTAAATTTACAGTGACCTGCATGTAAGGTAAATTGATCCAATTCTTAGGATTTTGGAATCGTTCATTTGATGGATCTTGTATTTGGGATCGATCTAAAAAATCGACCTTGAGACTTGAAAAAATCGATTTCTCGATGAATCGATCTCAGATTGACATCCCTAATAGATATTAACACTCCGATCCCAGTCAATAATACCCGAATGTTCGAGGTGTCTCGCGTCGCCTTTCTGACCGCAATTTATTTTAAAAAAGAATTGTTTTGCAGTGATGATTAATTTCGAAATTGTTGGCTGTTGATTCGTACCACTTCATAGATCTGTGATCACATGTTTTGTGCGAAAATGTTCTAATGTCAATGTCATGACTAATTTTACGCGTTACACGTTAAGATTTATTCCACCAAAAGGAAAGTAAAATTAAAGCTGTTACTTGAAAATTTTGACATTCGTACTCTGTGATCTACACCTTATCAAAACAATAACACTATCAACACAAAACATATATAACTATCAAACTACACGATAGTAGGATCTCGAAGCAATTTGTAAACTGTAAATTCCTACAAAGAAGCAGCAGGCTGCCATTATCGAACTACCCACAACCCTGCAAACTGCTATTTTTAAGCCGCTATTTAACAGCTGCTTTTTAAAAGAAGCAGTAACTGCTGTAGCTGTTTTTTGAAAGTAGCAGGTTTGCCCATCCCTAAAGAGTAGGCTGTGGACTTCTAATTTTGTAGTGGCAACAATAAGAACTAGTAATATTTAGGCTTGGTTTTGTGGCAGCGCTATTACATTTCTTAATGGTGTTCTGTGTTCTTTAAATCCTAACCTATCATTAAATATTTTGTGTTGTTGTCGGTTGTTTTAAGCGTAATTCTTTTATATTTGATGTCAATTTCTGCTGAAATGTATTAAATTGTAAGTAATAGTAATAAAAATTACATGAAAAACATTTACTCCGATTATTTCTGTCAAACAACACCTGAAATATAGGCAACACATTAATAATCTTTACGCGTGAAGCCAGCTTTGGTTCTAGTGATTTTTTGTAGTGACTTTCCTAATACTTTATTGCTTGCCCCTTATATAATATAAATATATTTATATACTCAAAGGCGTACCCTTATGCAGATTTATCTGAAATTGACTCTAATTTTGGTGTGTCGCGTGGCCCGTCGTTTTAATGAAAATTCCTAAATCACCGAACCGATGAGCGAAAAGGATTTTGTAGGATAATCCACCAAACTTTTCTATACCTAAAACGATAATTTTTTTTATTTTCACTTGGCAACACTGATCTCTTCGTGGTTTCTATGTTTGTATTATTTGTAATAGAGATGGACAAACCTGCTCCTTTCAAATAATAGTTATAACAGTTACTGCTTCTTTTAAAAAGCAGCTACTAAGTAGCAGCTTAAAAATAGCAGTTTGCAAGGTTGTGGGCAGTTCGATGATGGCAGTCTACTATTTCCTTCTTTGTAGGAATTTACGGTTTACAAGCTGCTTTGCGTCACGAGATTCTACTCTCGTGTAGTTTGATAGTGTTGTTATTATTTTGATAAGGTGTAGATCACAGAGTACGAATGTCAAAATTTTCAAATAACAGCTTTAATTTTACGTTCCTTTTGGTGGATAAATCTTAACGTGCGTAAAGACTCTTAAAATTAGTAATGACATTGACATTAGAACTGTGAACATTTTCACACAAAACATGATATGTGATCACAGATCTATAAAGCGGTAGGAATCAACAGCCAACAATTTCGAAATTAATCATCACTGCAAAGCAGCCTTTTTGAAATTAAATTGCAGTCAGAACGGCGAAACGCGACACCTCGAATATTCGGGTATTATTGACTGGGATCGGAGTGCCAGTATCTATCAACAGACCTGCTACGAAGAAGCGAAGCAGCTATTTTTGATAATAAATCGCAGCCAGCGATATCTGTCAAGAGAACTACGATGTAAAATACGAAGCAGCTATTTTTAAAATTGAGTAGCAGCTTGAAGCTGCTTCAGCTAAATAACCGTTACGAAGTAGCAGCTGTTGAAATAGCAATCCAGCCCTAATTTGTAAGTACTCTGTGTTTGTAAGCTTCAAATCGTGCTTGCATTGCACACAGTCTATGCTTCTTTGAAGGTTCGAGTTACTTAATCAAAATGAAAAGGTATGTATAAAATAGATGTATTTTCATTCGTACAACCGAAAAGTTACAGAATATTTTCTAAAATGTCCATGTTTTCGAATGACAGTAATCCCAACGACACATCTTACATTAAAGGATATCGGTTAAATTACAGCGATAACGAGGATTCGATTTCAAATAATTCCGAAGTAATACAGTCGATACAGGATCGAAGTTTTCATTTAGATAATTCATCACGTGGTGTAAACGCGAATCACAAAAAAATGATCGAAAAACAACAAAAACAACCCAATGTTACATGCGATAACTATCAACTTGCTGATAAATGTAGAATAAGCATAGAATGCAGAAATAATCAGATTTGCATCGAGGGGCATTCACTCAAAAAAAGAACTTAACAATTTTAGTTGTTCGAAGTTGTTTATTTAATTTGGGCACGCGGGGATTTTAAAGACTATTTTTTTTGGTAGTATTACAAATGTATTGTGCAATTGTTCTTTTTGGAATGACGTTACAATACACATGTCACAGATCATAGAATTATAGAGCAGTGGCGGATCAACGGATGGGGCTTTTCCTTGATAGAACTGAAATTCGTTTATTGATTTGTAGTTTGTTATTGGTTCAGTCGAAATATATAAAAAACTAGTGTATTGCGCATGGGCAGAAACTTAGAAAATATAAATAATCATGTATAGTCAGTGGGTAAATATTGGTAAATTAGGTTAGGTAATTAGAGCGCGAGCTTTCAAAACGCCACCACTATCAAAATTCTAGATCCACAGTAGTTTTGAATTCGGGAATCTTTTTGGTTTTGAGAGATTTTATTCTGTTAATGCATAGTATTTTCATTCGTGTTTTACTAACCTTTTCTTCACCAGTTACTCTTTTCACAATTCTAGATTTTCAATAACCTTCTGTTAAGGGTTGGCAATGCATCCAATGACTGTTTCATTTCATGATTTTTATCCAATGGTAGCTTATTAAATCAATAAGATTTTTACATTAGTGCATTTTCTAGCAGTAAATTAAATACAGTTTTAATTGTGGTAGTGGCCACGCCAAATATACCACTTGCATTAGCTCACAATTTCGAGTGAATAAGTAAATAATACGTATTACTCAAGATTATATGCATTCCTCTTTCGGAACCGTGCAATAAGTAGTTATGTTTATCCGCTAGAAATTATTAGCAATTCGAAATGCATTTGGTATATTACTGCTGAAAAAACTCTGATATAGCATTGAAAAATTGCAAGTTTTGTTTGGAATAAATGTATCTCATGTTTATCCAATTTAACAAGATCACAAAAAAACGAATAAGTTGACTTGGTAGATCATCTTTTCCTCTTCTGTAATTTTCCAAGTCAACTTATTCGTGGTTTGAACAATTACATTTGTAATACATTTTCACTTAAATAATAAAACATGTTTTAGTTTTAAATTATTCTTAGAATTAGCTTTATGTTTTAATTGTACAAGAAACTTAATTGCGCTGTCTGTAATTTTGTTTCTTTTTGCAGTAAATAATGTATACAAATAAGGACAAATAAAAATAAGATAGCAAATATCATTTATTTCAATCCTTAGGCACAAGCGCCATCTTGTGAGATATTGATGGCTTTGGTTAGCATTCCATCCAATTTAAAAATCGCTCCATTTAAGAATTGGTAGATTTAAAACTCGATCGATTTAAAAATGAGTCAAAAATATTTGAGGGCCCATAATACAAAAACATGGGTCCACAATACAAAAACATCTCATATTCCTAAAGCAGAAAAAGGTAACAACGTATTATGCTACCAAGTCTTCCTTGACATTTCCACTACAGATTCTAGTGTTATTTCAGCGCCTCACTTGTTGTGAATCTCCATGTGTATCTTCAAATGATGACTCCTTCTGAAGCACTTCCCACAAACCAAACATCGGTGAGGTTTCACGTCAAAATGAATTTTCTTGTGTTGCTTGAGTATCTTGGGATCGGCGAAATTCTTTTGGCATATCGGACATTGAAACGGTTTCTCCCCAGTGTGTTGCCTCTTGTGAATATTCAAGTAGTACAGAGTAGTGAAGGTTTTGCTGCAGACCTCGCAGCAATGGGGTTTGATACCTGAATGCGATTTCAAGTGTTTGGCCATCACTGACGAATGCGCGAAGCGTTTGCCGCATATATTACATATAAAAGGGCGTTCACCCGTGTGGATCCTCGTGTGGGTATTCAAGCGACTGCCTGAAACAAAGCTGAATGCTTCATTAACAAACAGTTTAATTAAACGAATTAGATTTCAACTTAATAACAACAACAGGTGAATCATACCTCATTTGACATACTTTGCATTGATATGGTTTGTCCCCTACGTGCCTCCGTATGTGTAAAGTTAAGCTTGAGGATTCTTTGAAAGCCTTCCCGCAGATCGGGCACAAATGTGGTTTGACTTCAGTCCTTTTCTTCCTCACTGGTATATTTTTAAATTCGTCGTGTGTTCTCATGTGTCTTGACAGTGTACCTGTTTGGGTAAATGAGGCCCCACAGACAATACAACTAAACGGTTTGGCTCCAGTATGCTTAGACATGTGTCTTTTAACGTCAGTTATCCTAGAAAACTGTTTAAGACAAACTTGACATTTCAACTCGTCGTTGTCTGTGTGAATTTTCTTGTGCCTGTTCATGGTGTACTTTGAGGAAAATTTTCGACCACATACAGTACAAGGAAATTGTTTATCTGTTGTTTCGACTTCTTTTGGTTCTTCGCTGTCATCGTTGCTGATAGTTTCGTAATTGTTATAATCATATGAAGTTATCGAGTCTTTAACGCAAAAAATGTCATCAGAGTTACTGAATTTTTCAACATTTTCTTCGGTGACACAGTGAGGATTCGTCGAGGAATTATGCAAAACGTTGAATTCTTGTAATTTCTTTTGGGACTTTTGGCACAGTTTTCTGAATATATAGGCTTGTGTTAATTTATCGACGCAAGCACTACACAAAGTTTGAGGATAGTTATCGTTTTGAAACACTTCGATTGAGGCGCACTGCCAGAGCATTTCATGTATAGATGCTTGTTCGTTCTCTACCTTCACCATGGTAAAGAGGGAGATTAAATTACCATTACCGTTAAAGGTACAAGTGCGACATATATTTTCATGCCACAAGCAACTTTGATTAGATATTTCCATATTTTATTTTTTTGAAACAGATATCTCTCGTCGTCAAATTGCGTCTGACCAGCATCTATCCAGGTTACGTACCATTATACTAAGACCAGAAGACTTCTGTCTCGTCGTCGCACAAGTCTTCGGTCTTGGCGTCGCACAAGTCTTCGGTCTTGTCGTCGCACAAGTCTTCAGTGTTGTCTTCGCACCTCAGCCTTGTCTTCGCACCTCAGTCTTGTCTTCGCACCTCAGTCTTGTCTTCACACAAGACAAGGACTTGGTTAAGCCTATATAATAACTGGGTCGACAAAACTTATTTCAGTTTTCTTGATCTGGGTTAAGCTGTTTACTAGGACTGTAGACCTAAGAGAAGACGTCTATATTTAAGGGTTAAACCTTGAATAATCAAAGGGTTAAACACAAAATAAGGTTAAGGTATAAATACGTAAACACCGCAAATGATGTAAACACTGCCTAATTCAAGTAAGAAACGATCATCTAGAAAAAGAAGCGCAAGCGTTTTGCAATGCGGAGGAAAGAGACGCCCAATTGACGTTTCATAGTAGGGATGTCGATTCCTCTTTAAAATAATCGATTTTTGGATCGATTCGAATCGTGAGCAAAAGAATGGATTGCCGATAAAATTGGGTGCTGTAAGATCGATTTCCGATTAATCGCCTTGGTGAAATTTTTAAACATTTCTAATAAAAGAAAAATTGAATGAAAATAATCAATTGGCGTCATATCTCCTATATCAAAAATATCAACTTTAAGTGATACAAAGGTTAAAATGTTGTGACAAAGCATTCAAAAAGGTAAATTACGTAATAATTTTTAGGCAACGCAAAGCTTAAAGAAAATGTGGCCAACATTACATTCAAATTGGAGTTGACAATTGGGCCCATTTATTATATTCTATGCTTTGTAGGTTTTTTACAAATAATTACAAGTTGACTAACTGAGGTTAAGTCCAAAGAAGGTTTCACCCCTTTACCACATCGGCAATTAAATAAATAATAACCCATAATTATTTATTTAATTGCCGATGTGGTAAAGGGGTGAAACCTTCTTTGGACTTAATCACAAGCCACAGTGTTTAGTTCAGTGCTTTAGTAACTGAGGTTAGTGTTTACGATTGTGATTTTGTATTTTTTATGGATTTTCGGTGTAATTTTAAAATAAATGGACAACATAAATACGTTCATTTAACAATCGAAGAAATAAAATGTCAGTGACCAAACTCACTGACAACAGATAGAATAACAATCTAGCGGAACAAACTACTATGATAGCACCACAGCCGTGTTGCCATACGTACGATAATTACCCTATATGTACGGTAATTCTGACAAAAGTACGATGTACGGTCCAAGTATTAATACCGTACCAAAAAATACGGTAATGTACGTTTTACTTTTTAATAACAATAAGTTTGTTAAGTAATTCACCAATATTATTCTACGCACAGCTCCACAATTTACAATCAAGTAAAAAATTTGCGCCGTGCCATCTAATGATAAGTAGGAACATTGTAGTTTAATTTTGAAACATTTTTCTTGGATTTTAAACACTAATATTTATATTTTAATTATTTATTCCTAATTAGAAAAATCCGATACATATTTATTTTCTGCTTTTGACTTTCCACACAAAATTTTGACTTTTTTTTCTCGAAATTTCGACTTTTTTCTCCAAATTTTTACCTTTTTATTAAAATTCCGAGATTAATATCGATTTTTTTCTCGAAATTTCAACAAAAGTCGAAATTTCTATACTCTATGTTTAAATTAGGCTGATGACAGTTGCATTCACCACTCCTCTTTCCCAACAATCTTCACAGTTGGTAGTAGGGTGCGTTCAATAATAGCTATTTTTAATTAGCACATTTTGGTCTTTTTTTTTAGAAATTCGAGATTAAAGTTGAAATTTCGAGAAAAAAGTCGAAATTTCAAGTTTTATACCGAAATTCCGTGAATAAGATCGAAATTTCGAGAAAAAGGTCGGAATTTGAGACAAAATGTTGAAATTTCGAGAAAAAAATTTGAAAATTGAAAAATAGTCGAAACGACCTTATAAATCGAAACTTCTAAAAAAAAAGTCGAAATTTATAGAATAATGTCGAAATTTTGATATAAGGTCAAAATTTCGAGAAAAAAGTCGATATTTGAGAAAAAAGTCGAAAATTGAGAAAAAAAAACGAAATTTCGTGAAAAAGTTGAACTTTTCAGATTAAAGTCGAAATTTCGAGAAAAGAGTCTAAATTTCAATTATTTCGAGAAAAAAGTTGAAATTTCGAGAAAAAAACCGAAACTCTGAGAAAAAAAGTCGAAATTTCTAGAAAAAAAATCGAAATTTCGAGAAAAATGTGGTAATTTCGAGAAAAATGTCGAAATTTGAGAAGAACGCCGAAATTTCGAGAAAAAAGTCAAAATTTTGAAATATTTCCAGAAAAAGGTCAAAATTTAAGAAAAAGGTTGAAATTTCGAGAAAAAGTCAAAATTTCGATAAAAAAGTCGAAATTTCGAGAAAAAAGTCGAACTTATGAGTTTAAACTCGAAATTTTCAAATATTTCGAGAAAAAAGTCGAAATTTAAGAAAAAAACTCGAGATTTCGAGAAAAAAGTAAAATTTTCGGGAAAAAAAGGTCGAAATTTGGAAAAAAAAGTCTAAATTTTTAGAAAAAAAGTAGACATTTGCGAAAAAAGTCGAAATTTCGAGAGAAAAAGTCAAAATTTTGATTTAAAGTCGAAATTTCGAGAAAAATGTCGAAATTTCGATATAAAAGTCCAGGTCTCGAGAAAAAAGTCGAAATTTGAAAAAAAGAAACGAAATTTCGAGAAAAAGGTCGAAATTTCGAGAAAAGAGTCTAAATTTCGAAATATTTGGAAAAAAAGTTGATATTTGAGATAAAATTTAAGATTTCGAGAAAAAACATCGAAACTTCAAGAAAAAAAGTCGAAATTTCTAGAAAAAAGTCGAAAATTGTGAAAAATCAAAATATCGAGAAAAAAAGTCGAAATTTTGAGTTTAAAGCCGAAATTTCAAAAAAAAATGTGGTAATTTCGAGAAAAATGTCGAAATTTCGAAATTAAAGTCAAAATTTCGAGAAAAAAGTCGAGATTTGAAAAGAACGCCGAAATTTCGAGAAAAAAGTCAAAAATTTGAATTATTTCCAGAAAATAGTCAAAATTTAAGAAAAAGGTTGATATTTCGAGGAAAAGTCGAAATTTCGAGAGAAAAGTCGAAATTTCGAGAAAAAAGTCGAACTTTTGAGTTTAAAGTCGAAATTTTCAAATATTTCGAGAAAAAAGTCGAAATTTAAGATAAAAGTCGAGATTTCGAGAAAAAAGTCAAAATTTCGGGAAAAAAAGTCGAAATTTCGAGAAAAAAGTCGAAATTTTGAGAAAGAAGTCGAAATTTTCAAATATTTCGAGAAAAAAGTCGAAATTTAAGAAAAAAGTCGAGATTTCGAGAAAAAAGTCGAAATTTAAGATAAAAGTCGAGATTTCGAGAAAAAAGTCAAAATTTCGGGAAAAAAAGTCGAAATTTCGAGAAAAAAGTCGAAATTTTGAGAAAAAAGTCGAAATTTTCAAATATTTCGAGAAAAAAGTCGAAATTTAAGAAAAAAGTCGAGATTTCGGGAAAAAAGTCGAAATTTCGAGAAAAAAGTCGAAATTTTGAGAAAAAAGTAGACATTTGCGAAAGATGTCGAAATTTCGAGAAAAAAAAGTCGAAATTTCGAGAAAAATGTTAAAATTTCTATATAAAGGTCCAAGTTTCGAGGAAAAAGTCGAAATTTGAGAAAAAAAACGAAATTTCGAGAAAAAGGTCGAAATTTCAAGAAAGAAATCAAAATTGGAGAAAAAAGTTAAAATTTCGAAAAAAAAGTCGAAATTTTGAGAAAAAAAATTCGAAATTTGAGAAAAAAAAGTCAAAATTTCGAGAAAATAGTCGAACTTTTGAGTTAAAAGTCGAAATTTTCAAATATTTCGAGAAAAAAGTCGAAATTTAAGAAAAAAGTCGAGATTTAGAGAAAAAAGTCGAGATTTCGAGAAAAAAGTCAAAATTTTGGGAAAAAAAGCCGAAAAGTTGAAATTTAAGAAAAAAAGTCGAGATTTCGAGAAAAAAGTCGAAATTTAAGAAAAAAGTCGAGATTTCGAGAAAAAAAGTCGAAATTTCGAGAAAAAAAGTCGAAATTTTGATTTAAAGTCGAAATTTCGAGAAAAATATCGAAATTTCGATATAAAGGTCCAAGTTTCAAGAAAAAAGTCGAAATTTAAGAAGAAAAACGAAATTTCGAGAAAAAGGTTGAAATTTCGAGGAAGAAATCGAAATTGGAGAAAAAGATCAAAATTTCGAAAAAAAGTCGAAATTTTGAGAAAAAAAATTCGACATTTGAGAAAAAAAGTCGCAATTTCGAGAAAAAAGTCGAACTTTTGACTTTAAAGTCGAAATTTTCAAATATTTCGAGAAAAAAGTTGAAATTTAAGAAAAAAGTCGAGATTTCGAGAAAAAAGTCGAAATTTAAGAAAAAAGTCGAGATTTCGAGAAAAAAAGTCGAAATTTCGAGAAAAATGTCGAAATTTCGATATAAAGGTCTAAGTTTCGAGCTTAACATCGAAATTTAAAAAAAAAAGTCGAAATTTTTAAAAATAACATTTTTTTAATTGATATCCTTTCTACGCCTTTGTAATATTTCTAAAAAGTTAAAAAAAGTCGAAATTTCCAGAAAAAAAGTCGAAATTTTGAGAAAAAAGTCGAACTTTGAGAAAAAAGTCAAAATTTGGGGAAAAAGTTGAAGTGTGAGAAAAAAGTCGAAATTTCTAAAAATAACATTTTTTTTAAATCGATGTTCTTTTTATGCCTTTACATTTCGTTAAATTTCGATTTAAAAATTGAAATTTTAACTTTTTCCAGCAATTTCGACTTCAAATTCCAAATTTTATCTTTTTTTCGAATATTTCACATTAAAGTCGAAATTTTAACTTTAATCTTGAGATTTAGAGAAGAAAAAGTCAATATTCAGGGATATATTTTATTTCACATTGATGTCCTTTCTGCGCTCTTGTAGTTTTTACTTCAAAAAAAGTAAATAAACTTTTTTTCCCACTCCCACCCGTATATTCACTGTTTTCTTTATACCTGACGAGCAGGATAGATAGACCATATCAGTCTAGTGAACGGACAGAGACTAAATAGACTGAACGTTTCAATGTTGTCTCATGCGTACAGTTGAAGCTAAAATCCGGGGAAGTGGGGAGGTGAATTCCACTACTCTTTGATATGGTCGGATTAAGTAAAATTTATAAATACGAAACTTGCCGCGTAACGGTTCTAACGATTTAGATGAAACTTTAAAATTAGGGGCTTTTGGACCAATAGGATAATTTTTATAAGTGCTTTTTGGTAAAAGTTCAGGAGAACTATTTTCAAAGACATCTTGGTTTAATAGTAAAATAATTTTCTTTCAATACGCGACGCCTGTGTACAATATTGTTAAGCCGGTGCTGTAAACACGTCATGATTGCAGTGAAATGGCGACACGCGCACGCCGATAATTGAATATTTATATATTTTATTTTTACCTACCCAAAGAATGAAACTCTTGATTTTCCTTCACTAATGTGTTCACTGAGATTTCAACAATGATCCACAATACACTTCCCCATATTTACAGCCCATTTTCTTTAAAAAAAACCGATGTTATCTTCGCAAAGGTCTGTCAAATAATAGGAGGGCATTGCGAGCTAGATGGAGCTAGGCTTTCGCCAGGTTTTCAACTGGCTTCACTGCTTACCGTGTTAGGTTCAGTCTATTTAGTCTCTGTGAACGGATATAATGAAAGTCGCGCCGTGATTGGTCGATTTCATATACACACTAGTGTGGATATGAAATTGACCAATCACGGCATGCGATAAAGACGAATGTCATTTTTAGATTCAGAATTATACCATAGAATCTGTCAAACTGACTTCGGTATTTACCAAAGAAAATATTTAAAATGAGTGCTTTTAGTGCAGAATCAGTAAACTTTATCCCAGTGGACATTTCTGAGGCTGCAAGTGAAATATTCAAGATATGATTACCTTAAAAATCAAATAGTAAATATGAATTTTGTTGCGATAAATTTATGACATTTCATTGACACATGGACACTATATAAAATATATTAGAAACTGCAAATGTCACATGAAAAATGATTAATTTGCTAAATCGCATTTTAGTCTTTGACAGATCGTAGCCGTGGGAAAAATACGCTGTACAACTCGAGCGGATTGTCCATATCTCACTCGAACGATTGAGGCACTCCGCCTTCGGCGTCGTGCTCAAACTTCGTTGTCGTGCGATATGGACATCATATCTGCTCTTGTTGCACAAACTACTATTCTAGTATTGCAGTGTATTTATTAATACGTGTGTAACGTGTTCAACCACTAAATAAAAGACGGGTAACAAGTAATAAAATAACGTAGGGTAATTTTTGTGAAAATATGGTAATTTTAACTGCGTATGTACGGAATTTTAACTTCTTATGGCAACACTGCACCTATTCCGTCAAGGACATTATGAATGAAATCAAATCTTAATGCTGCCATCTGTTGGCTTATTAACTTTAGCTATTGCTAGTAGAACGACATAAATACACTTACATAAAATTAATTAAATTACAATGACCTGCATCTAAGGTAAATCGATCCGATTCTTAGGATTTTTGAATCGTTCATTAAATCGATCTTGTATTCGAGAGCGATCTAAAAAATCGACCTTGAGACTTGAAAAAGTAGATTTTTCGATTAATCGATCTCAGATCGACATCCCTATTTCACAGTGCGAATGTCAGTTGTTTTTTTATTTGGATACTGCACCATCTGAATAAGCAGCGTAAGCGTCTCTTTCTCGTATATATCTGCATCTCTACATATTATCGATTTGAGCGTTAATTTTTCGTGTTTTCCGCTATTCTCCGCCGTTTGAGGTAATTAACATATAATGATAATGTGGTGAGGTTAGGTTAAGGTGAACAAATTACATACAAATCGAGTTAAAAAAAGGGCTTCACGTCATTCACCTCCGTCGGGGTTTTGGGACAAAAACTGCTTTTCTTATTAACACATTTTCCTAGATGCAGTCACAACTCGAAGCCGCTTTATTAGGTCATTCTTCTAATACACACGTATCTTCAAACGTTGAAGATGAGGAAAATAATTTCCAAGAGGAAGAAGTTGAGGAAAATGAAGATGATGAGGTGTTTGTTGTTTTTAATCCTAGAGTTTGTGTTTTTTTGGCTTTATAAAAGTGTGTAGATACGTATTTGGTCACCTGGTGGAAAGCGAATTTTTTTATTTAACTCATTTCTTTTTCTAACTTCCCTACTAATGGTTGTTATTTGTACATTTATTTTCTGCATGTTTTCCTAACAGTGCATTTATTGTGATGGAACTTGGAAAATATGTGGTTGGGAGCAAACAAATTTATTCCTCTATACATTTGTAATTGGCATCCATTTGCAGTCGTTGTGCATGTTGCGTTTGAAATTAAAACAAAAAAAAGTAGATTGATTGCTTTATTAAGACAACAGGTTTATCAACATTTATGCTATTTAAGTAAATTTTTGTGAAGAAAAAAGTTCCTAAATTTGTATGGTGGTTATTCATAGAATAGAAAAAAAATTACAGGAACGCAACCCTCTAAACACCAAGATGTTTATTTGTAAGCCTACTGTCGCAAAATTAGGTTTCCAAATATTAAAAAAAAAACGACTTTATATTCGACTTTTTCTTAAAAATTTTAATCCGTTAGATTAATTTCAAAACTTTTTATTCGTAGCAACATTTTCAAGAGTCGAAAAGAAAAAATAAATCTTCCAAAAAACAACATTTCGTTATGTGCACCTAAAATGGTCGATTTATCGTTTATTAGGTTAAATCTTCAAATGATCTCGAAACGAAATTTGTTTAAAGCACAACGTATGCGTAGCCATTATACGAATTTAATAGCAAATCTTTCAAGATCAACAATTGGGTAAATATTGTAGAAGCGACATTAGATGCATACATAAAAAATTTCCTTTAAAAGTAGTTCTTTCGAATTTAATTGACTTTAACTATTTCGTATTGTACTTTAGTTATGCTTTTTTTGGTTACACGTTGGCGACAAATTACCAATGATTTGTTCCCAAATTCGTAGGAAGGTGAAAATGAGAAAGCCAAGCAATCAGCTTCCTCATCTAATAGAACAGTCACTCTGCAGATGCTCCTAGATGCAGATATTTTACAACCAGGCAAAGGGACTATGACCATCGAGTACTTAGTAAGTAAGCGATTGAACAATGATTCGGCAGGGGCCAAACAAGGAATTCTATATTATTTCTAGGGTCAACGATTCGTTGGTAATCTTCTAGAAGACGGCAAAATCCAAAGTCAGGAGACCGATATAGTTTTCGCCTCACCAAGCGCTTGGGCTATCGCTTGTAAAAGATTTATTAATCCAGATAAAAAATCGGGGTGCGGTTGGGCCTCCGTCAAATACAGAGGTCGCAAATTAGACGCTTATAAAAACGTATGGTACAGAAAGAAGAAAGAAGAGGAGGAACCAGGTAATTTTTTGAAAAATTAAGGCTTGCTAAATCTTTCGTGATTCTCTGCCGTAGGTTGTTTCGATAACGAAGTTACAGACTTTAAAACCATGTCAAACGCGATGTCTTACTCCCGAGTTGTTGTTAAACACAACACGATCGCCAACAGAACTTTGACGCAGTGAGTATTGTTTTTTGTTTTTATCTCGGAAACGGTTGTATCGATTTCGATGCAATTCGGTAAGTAAAAGGTTTTTTGGATTAAGAAAAGGATAAGTAAATAAATTTGGGATCGCATTTTGTCAGGGACATCATTGGCATCCAGGAACAATTTTTATTTCCGAAAGGGTTTCATCGATTCCGACAAAATTTAGTAAATGGAGGATTTTTGTATCAAAATGATCTAGACCAGGAATGAGCAACCTTTTTTTACAGACTGAGAAAAATATGAATGCGCTTACACTCTCTGGTTCATGCAGCAAGCTGAAAATTTGTATATATTCAATTGGAGGACTTTCCAATTCTTCGGAATTCGTCCTATCCTTGAAACATTTTTTCGAAATTTCTACCTTTTTCTCAAATTTTGTATATTTTTTTTACAAAATTTGACTTTTTCTTTCAAAATTTTGCATTTATTCATAAATTTGCCTTCCTTTATCAAACATGACTGTCAAAATTTTAAATTTAAAAGTTCCTCGTTTTTTTCTGAAATTTCGTCGTTTCTCGAAAGTCGACTTTTCCCGACAATTTCTCCTTTTTTCTGATTCTGAAAATTTCCGCTTGTTTATTAAAATTTGCCTTTTTTTCGAAATCTGGTCGATCTTTTAGACAGAAAGGTATATTTTTTAGAAATTTAACATTTTTGTGAAAAAACAAAAATGTCTTTGTAAACTTCAACCCTTTTGTAATCCAAATTTCTGGGAGTTTTAACTTGTTTGTCAAAATTTCGATGTGTTATCACAATATTTGTCATTTTCTGACACGGCTGTTGAGGCAAGGTAGGAAGCCTGTCTTCCTGTGACTCGTCCAGTGAGTCGAGAGAAAATTTTTCTTACGTACTAAATTCTATAATTTACATTTCGTTACATTATGTTCAATCCAATTTGCTCCTAATGGCTTCCTAACTGAAACAAGTTAATTTCACACTCCGCCCTGATTTATCTGTTCTGTTATCTGTTTTAGTGATTCGAATACCCTAATAGAATGCGTACCATTTTCAAACTTGGGGAAAATTCAACCTTTTTTAGTATCGCTCTCTACGAACGCCGCCCTACTTATGGATTTTCACTGTCACTTGATGAAAACGGAAGTGTCTGGATATCTAGCCGGACAATGGGACGTTAACTCTCACAGTAAATCCTTATTAATCAATTTGGTCGGTGTGATTGTCCGCTAGATTTGCAGATAACGCACGCCTTTCCATGCAGAAACACGAAGAGTGATCGAGAGAACGCGCCAAATGTGGAAGCGGAAATTTCGAAAACTATAGAAAAGGAAAAGTTGCTTTTGGTCGGTTGGTACCACTCTCATCCATTCACAGCAGCAGCCCCAACTTTGAGAGATATCGACGCCCAACTGGACTATCAGATACGAATGAAGGGGTTGGGTGATAACAGCTACACGCCATGCATTGGGGTTATCATCTGTAAGTAGACTTTAATAATGATATCACCAAATTTGATCGATTATGTTTGAGTAGTGAAATTTAATTTACGATTATTGTTAATATTACTTGTTCGTTCTGATTTCAGCCCCTTATAACTACGAAAACACCTCTCTAGAATCCAGTATTATAGCATACTGGGTCATTCCTCCCCCAGAGGCTAAACCCAACGAGTATGGACGACCCATGTTGATGTCTTACAGTGTTATACAAGATTCCCACATAACCTCGAGAATAAAAGAAGAAATGAGGAAATCTGTCGCGTATTACCAAGACAAGAAGAGTTTTGTTAATTTTAATGAAAGATTTATAGGTGGAACCTTATACATAGACAAGCTCAAAAGTACATTAATAAGTAAATTTCCAAGAGAAGAAAACGAAACAATTCTATGGAAATACATTCGAGAAATCCTCGGTTATACAACTGAAGAATCCGACAGTTTATTATCCATTCCAACCGTAACAAAATCTCAATTCTTGCCCACGTTAAACACCCCTCTCAACCTAAACAGCAATTTAATGCTTCCGGGGGATATCTCCAGCATTTTATTTAATTCGGGCAAGTTCCCCAGCGCTTCTAGCATTTTGGGTCTTCCTGATCCAATGGCGCATAGTACTTTGGCAGCCAACAACATGTTTTTGCAGACCAATTTGTTCAAAATGCAGGAACTTTTAAAACCGCTGTCGACAAGTAGTCCACTACCCAAAAGCAAAGAGACCAAACCATCACAATCTCCCTTGAAAATCCCAAGTGATATTAAATCGGGCATGAAGACGGATTACGGGAAATGCGATTATTCACCTGAATTGTTGAGTTTGAAAAATAAGATGGAGTTTCTAAGCCCAGATTTGAATTTTTCGAAGATTGCCAAAGGCGATTTCAGCGGCAGCGATTATGGTTATAAATCTGGGGGTGGGGATATTGCGATGAGTAAAAGTGATGGGGAGAAACCGATTAAAATACCTAAAAGTGATTATATGCTGGATTTGAGTATGGCCAAACTTTCAGATACAACGCAGTCCGTAACTGATTTATCCATAAGTTCCACGCATCATACTTCTTATGGTAACGAGTCCTCGGATGATGCTCCACTCAATTTAACCAATTAGTTATTTATTTATTAATCCTAATTTATACATATTTATTTTATACACAAAAAGAAGTAAAATCCAAATTATCTCGAAATATGTTTTATTTCCTAGATGATAACCAAAGCAGACGAACATAAAATAAAGTATAAGGCCAGGCGCACTAGTGCCACCCAATGACGAATTAGTGCCTTCTAATCAAATCATTGGAAGCCCTGAAATTCACTTTAGGTTTAAAATTCCTAAAAAAATCCAAATTTTAAATTCAATGTAGAATATTCAAGGAAAAATCCAACATTTTGAGGTTTCAACGGAAAATTTTGAAAACGCTGCTTTAAACAATTAGGCATTTTTCAAAGTTCGACCTGTTTACTATCGAAATTTCGCTTCTATAGAACATTAAAATCCAAATATGAAAATTCAAGTTGAAATTCTGATTTCAAAAAAAAAATATTCGATTTCTCTGTTTGTGCGCCCTGTAACACCTGAGGTGTGGGGTGGTCGCTTTACTCAGTCGATTTAAGCAGACTGCTTTTAGAGTAATTTTAAGTTTCTGAGTTTGCGCTTATTTCTTATAAGTTGCCATTTTCCAATTAAAAAACTAATCTGACGCTGATTTTATTATTTTTTTTTTAAGTTTAATCCACTCGTAAAGGGTAACCCCATTATGCTTTCAAAGCACTGCGAGTAGGATGCGGGAACAAGGATAGATGGCGATGAACCGCCTTCTTAAACGAGAATAGGTTGTAATTTTTGGGGAAAATTCCTTTCGGTAACAAGCTCCATAACTTGGAAGTTCTATAGAAAAAATAGTCTCCGTAGACAGAAGTCCTCACTGTGTCAAGCTGAATTAATAATTAATTATATCTGCGTTTTTACCATAAAATACGTCGTTTTTGCCTAAATTTTGATTACGTTGACTGTTTGATTTGTTGGTTGAAAAGCTGATTATTTATTATTTGTAACCTTCAATATCGAAATAATCCCGGGTCCTCACTGTGTCAAGACTTACAAGAAGATTGCACTTATTTCTCAAAAAATCATATTTTATAAATTTTTTAATAAAAAAAAGTAAAAATTTAGTAATTGGAGATGTTAAGTAAAATAGTTTTTAAAGATTTCCATCTTTTTTTCAAAGTTTTCTTTTTTCGAAATTTAAATCTATTCGCAAATTTCACTTTTTTCCAAAATTACATTTGTTCTAAATTGCGGCTTTGTTTTAGAACTGTTTACATTCTTTTCAAAATTCGTTCTTTTTCCAAATTTAGCCATTTTGTCCAAATATTGTTACTAAACATTTAAACTTTTATTTATTTTCTACAAATTTGAATTTGTTTCGCAAAATTCGGTTCTTTTCGAAATTTGGACTTTTAACATTCGACATTTTATTGTTTCTGCAAGCCGCGATTTTTTCGACGAAACTCGTCAATTTTCAAAATGTTTGACTCAATCTCAAAATTTGCGTTTTTTATTAAAAGTTGACCTTTTTCTTCTTCTCTGTAAAACTTCGAATTTTTTAAAGTTCGACAATTTTTTTTAAGCTTCCGGTTTAATGTTCAGCATTTTTCTCGAAATTGGAAGTTGTATCAACATTGTCTTTTCTTTCGAAATTATTTACAAATTCTATCAAAATTCGAATTTATCTGAACATCTGGAGTTTTTTTTTTAATTCGTCTTGTTCTCGAAATTTCAAATTTATTCTCAAAATTTAAATTTCTCTGGATAAATGTTAATTATTTATTTTCTTCTTTTCTGAAAAATTTCGGCTTTTTAAAAGTTCACCATTTTTTCTAAGCTTTCAATTTTTTATAATATCTCTTTTCGAAATTTTACAATTTTGCACAAAATTTAAATTTGCCTACAAATTTCAGGTTTTAAATTTGTTCTGGGTTTCAGTCTATTGTCGAAATTCGACGTTTTTTTATCTTTTTGAGAACTTCTGACAAATTTCAACTAAATTTATCTATTTTGACTTTCGACATTTTCTTTTCTTTCGAAATTATTTTACCAATTTTCTCAAAATTCGATTCACCTGAAAATTTGAAGTTTTTTTTAATTCGTCTTATTCTCGAAATTCAATTTAGTCTCAAAAATTTAACTTTCTCTGGAAAATTGCAAATTTTTTATTTTCTTCTTCAACTTCTGAAAAAAAGTTCGACAATTGTTTTAAACTTTTAATTTTTTTACAATTTCTCTTTTCGAAAATTTGCAATTTAAATTTGTCTAAACGTTTCAGGTTTTTAAATTTGTTCTGCGAATTTCAATCTATCGACAAAATTCGAAGTCTTTTTCTAAAATTTTGCTTTTTTTGAGAACCTTTGACAAATTCATTTTTTTCGAAACCACTTTTTTTCGAAATTAGGCGTTTTTTTAAATTTTTCAAGGAATTCAAATTTGTCTAAAAATTTCAGGTTTTTAATTTGTTTTGGGTTTCAATCTATTGTCGAAATTCAACATTTTTTTTTAATGTTATCCTTTTAAAGAACTTTGACAAATTCATTTCGGTCGAAATCGCTTTTTTTCAAAATTCGGGTTTTTCTGTAAATTGCAACTTTTATTTCGAACTAAATTCGTCTATTTTCAAATCTCAAAACTTGATTTCTTTTCTTAAAATTTGACTTACTCGAATTCGAAGTCTCTTTCTAAAATTTTGCTTTTTGAGAACCTTTGACGAATTCATTTTTTTTTTCGAAACCACTTTTTTTCGAAATTAGGCCTTTTCTTGAATTTTTCAAGGAATTCAAATTTGTCTAAAAATTTCAGGTTTTTAATTTGTTTTGGGTTTCAATCTGTCATCGAAATTCAACATTTTTTTTAATGTTATCCGTTTAGAGAACTTTGACAAATTCATTTTGGTCGAAATCGCTTTTTTTCAAAATTCGGGTTTTTCTGTAAATTGCAACTTTTATTTCGAACTAAATTCATCTATTTTCAAATCTCAAAACGTGATTTCTTTTCTTAAAATTTGACTTACTCGAATTCGAAGTCTCTTTCTAAAATTTTGCTTTTTGAGAACCTTTGACGAATTCATTTTTTTTTCGAAACTACTTTTTTTCGAAATTAGGCCTTTTCTTGAATTTTTCAAGGAATTCAAATTTGTCTAAAAATTTCAGGTTTTTAATTTGTTTTGGGTTTCAATCTATCATCGAAATTCAACATTTTTTTTTAATGTTATCCGTTTAGAGAACTTTGACAAATTCATTTTGGTCGAAATCGCTTTTTTTTCAAAACTCGGGTTTTTCTGTAAATTGCAACTTTTATTTCGAACTAAATTCATCTATTTTCAAATCTCAAAACTTGATTTCTTTTCTTAAAATTTGACTTACTCGAATTCGAAGTCTCTTTCTAAAATTTTGCTTTTTGAGAACCTTTGACGAATTCATTTTTTTTTCGAAACCACTTTTTTTCGAAATTAGGCCTTTTCTTGAATTTTTCAAGGAATTCAAATTTGTCTAAAAATTTCAGGTTTTTAATTTGTTTTGGGTTTCAATCTATCATCGAAATTCAACATTTTTTTTTAATGTTATCCGTTTAGAGAACTTTGACAAATTCATTTTGGTCAAAATCGCTTTTTTTCAAAATTCGGGTTTTTCTGTAAATTGCAACTTTTATTTCGAACTAAATTCATCTATTTTCAAATCTCAAAACTTGATTTCTTTTCTTAAAATTTGACTTACTCGAATTCGAAGTCTCTTTCTATAATTTTGCTTATTGAGAACTTTTGACAAATTTATTTTTTTTGAAATCTCTTTTTTTCAAAAATTCCTTTCGGTAACAAGTTCCATAACTCGGAAGTTCTGTAGAAAAGAGTCTCCCTAGACAGAAGTTCTGACTGTGTCAAGCTGGACCGCACAGGAATTTGCTGTCTCCGACACTGTCTAGTACGCCTCAAGAATCTTGCCCTTGGGGGGATTAATCCTATTAGTTCCTGCGGGCATCTTCCATGATAGTACTTGTAGAAAAGAGACAAGTCATCAACCATACGTCTGTGCTCTAGTGTTTCAAGAGAATCGGTCAGACTCTCGTCATCAATTAGGCGAATCGCTCTTCTTTGAATTGAATCAAAGAGATCTAAAGTGTGTTTTGGGGCTGAACTCCAAAAACAACAAAAATTTTATCTTAAGAATTAAATGAAGCAAAAAAATGTGATTGGCAAACTAACACTAAATTTTGTACATATTTCTGTAATACAGAATCTCAATCTCAAAATTTGCGTTTTTTATTAAAAGTTGACCTTTTTCTTCTTTGAAAAACTTCGAATTTTTTAAAGTTCGACAATTTTTTTTAAGTTTCCTGTTTAAAGTTCAGCATTTTTCTCGAAATTGGAAGTTGTATCAACATTGTCTTTTCTTTCGAAATTATTTACAAATTCTATCAAAATTCGAATTTACCTGAACATTTGGAGTTTTTTTTTAATTCGTCTTGTTCTCGAAATTTCAAATTTATTCTCAAAATTTAAATTTCTCTGGAAAAATGTTATTTATTTTCTTGTTTTCTGAAAAACTTTGGCTTTTTAAAAGTTTGACAATTTTTTCTAAGCTTTTAATTTTTTATAATATCTCAGGTTTTAAATTTGTTCAGAGTTTCAATCTATTGTCGAAATTCGACGTTTTTTTTATCTGTTTTGAGAAATTTTGACAAATTTCAACTAAATTCATCTATTTCGACATTTTCTTTTCTTTCGAAATTATTTTACCAATTGTCTCAAAATTCGATTCATCTGAAAATTTGAAGTTTTTTTTAATTCGCCTTGTTCTCGAAATTCAATTTATTCTCAAAATTTAACTTTCTCTGGAAAAATGCAAATTTTTTATTTTCATCTTCAACTTCTGAAAAAAAGTTCGACAATTTAAGTAAACTTTGAATTTTTTTACAAGTTCTCTTTTCGAAATTTTACAATTTACAATTTAAATTTGTCTAAACATTTCAGGTTTTTAAATTTGTTCTGCACATTTCAATCTATTGTCAAAATTCGAAATCTCTTTCTAAAATTTTGCTTTTTGAGAACTTTTGACAAATACTTTTTTTTAAATCTCTTTTTTTTTCAAAAATTAGCTTTTTATGAACATTTCAACGTTTTTTTTTTGAACGAATCTATTTTCAAATGTCAAAATTTGATTTTTTTTCTTTAAATTTGACTTCTCTGGGAAATTTTGACCTTTTTTTTTTAAATTTAATACGGTGCTCGAAACTGGAAGTTTTATCGATATTCTCTTTTCTTTCGAAATTATTTTACCAATTTTCTCAAAATTTGATTCATCTGAAAATTTGGAGTTTTTTTTTAATTCGTCTTGATCTCGAAATTCAATTTATTCTCAAAATTTAACTTTCTCTGGAAAAATGCAAATTTTTTATTTTCATCTTCAACTTCTGAAAAAAAGTTCGACAATTTAAGTAAACTTTTAATTTTTTTACAAGTTCTCTTTTCGAAATTTTACAATTTACAATTTAAATTTGTCTAAACATTTCAGGTTTTTAAATTTGTTCTGCACATTTCAATCTATTGTCAAAATTCGAAATCTCTTTCTAAAATTTTGCTTTTTGAGAACTTTTGACAAATTCTTTTTTTTTTGAAATCTCTTTTTTTTCAAAAATTAGCTTTTTATGAACATTTCAACTTTTTTTTTTTGAACGAATCTATTTTCAAATGTCAAAATTTGATTTTTTTTCTTTAAATTTGACTTCTCTGGGAAATTTTGACCTTTTTTTTTTTAAATTTAATACGGTTCTCGAAACTGGAAGTTTTTATCGATATTCTCTTTTCTTTCGAAATTATTTTACCAATTTTCTCAAAATTTGATTCATCTGAAAATTTGGAGTTTTTTTTTTAATTCGTCTTGATCTCGAAATTCAATTTATTCTCAAAATTTAACTTTCTCTGGAAAAATGCAAATTTTTTATTTTCATCTTCAACTTCTGAAAAAAAGTTCGACAATTTAAGTAAACTTTTAATTTTTTACAAGTTCTCTTTTCGAAATTTTACAATTTACAATTTAAATTTGTCTAAACATTTCAGATTTTTAAATTTGTTCTGCACATTTCAATCTATTGTCAAAATTCGAAATCGCTTTCTGAAATTTTGCTTTTTGAGAACTTTTGACAAATTCTTTTTTTTTGAAATCTCTTTTTTTTCAAAAATTAGCTTTTTATGAACATTTCAACTTTTTTTTTTGAACGAATCTATTTTTAAATGTCAAAATTTGATTTTTTTCTTTAAATTTGACTTCTCTGGGAAATTTTGACCTTTTTTTTTTTAAATTTAATACGGTGCTCGAAACTGGAAGTTTTATCGATATTCTCTTTTCTTTCGAAATTATTTTACCAATTTTCTCAAAATTTGATTCATCTGAAAATTTGGAGTTTTTTTTTTAATTCATCTTGATCTCGAAATTCAATTTATTCTCAAAATTTAAGTTTCTCTGGAAAAATGCAAATTTTTTATTTTCATCTTCAACTTCTGAAAAAAAGTTCGACAATTTAAGTAAACTTTTAATTTTTTTACAAGTTCTCTTTTCGAAATTTTACAATTTACAATTTAAATTTGTCTAAACATTTCAGGTTTTTAAATTTGTTCTGCGAATTTCAATCTATTGTCAAAATTTGAAGTCTCTTTCTAAAATTTTGCTTTTTGAGAACTTTTGACAAATTCTTTTTTTTTGAAATCTCTTTTTTTTCAAAAATTAGTTTTCTATAAACATTTCAACTTTTTTTTTTGAACGAATCTATTTTCAAATATCAAAATTTGATTTTTTTTCTTTAAATTTGACTTCTCTGGGAAATTTTGACCTTTTTTTTTTTAAATTTAATACGGTGCTCGAAACTGGAAGTTTTATCGATATTCTCTTTTCTTTCGAAATTATTTTCTCAAAATTTGATTCATCTGAAAATTTGGAGTTTTTTTTTAATTCGTCTTGATCTCGAAATTCAATTTATTCTCAAAATGGAACTTTCTCTGGAAAAATGCAAATTTTTTATTTTCATCTTCAACTTCTGAAAAAAAGTTCGACAATTTAAGTAAACTTTTAATTTTTTTACAAGTTCTCTTTTCGAAATTTTACAATTTAAATTTGTCTAAACATTTCAGGTTTTTAAATTTGTTCTGCGCATTTCAATCTATTGTCAAAATTCGAAATCTCTTTCTAAAATTTTGCTTTTTGAGAACTTTTGACAAATTCTTTTTTTTTTTGAAATCTCTTTTTTTTCAAAAATTAGCTTCTTATGAACATTTTAACTTTTTTTTTTGAACGAATCTATTTTCAAATGTCAAAATTTGATTTTTTTTCTTTAAATTTGACTTCTCTGGGAAATTTTGACCTTTTTTTTTTAAATTTAATACGGTGCTCGAAACTGGAAGTTTTATCGATATTCTCTTTTCTTTCGAAATTATTTTACCAATTTTCTCAAAATTCGAATTTATCAGAAAATTTCGATTCTTTTTAAATCGTCTTGTTCTCTAAATTTCAAATTTCTTCTCAAAACTTAAATTTCTCTGAAAAATTGCAAATTTTTTGTCGAAATTTCGAGCTTTTTGACTTTTGCCTTGAATTTTTTCCTTAAGTTTGACTTTTTTCTTCTTCTCTGAAAAACTTCGAATTTTTTAAAGTTCGACATTTTTTTTAAGCTTCCAGTTTATGTTTACAATTTCTATTTTTAATATCTTACAATCGTTCAAAAATTCAAATTTGTTTTAAAATATCAGATTTTTAATTTGTTCTAGGTTTCAGTCTATTGTCAAATTTACACATTTTTTTTCTAAAATTTTACCTTTTAATAAATTAATTTTTTTCGAAATGTCTTTTTCTCAATTTTTTCAAAATTTCTTCCTTTATCTCAATTTTTTCGAAGTATTACTATTTCTCAATTTTTTCGAAATTTCTTCCTTTTTCTCAGAATTCGGCATTTTCTGAAAATTTCACCTTTTATTTTGATCCCTGAAAAGTAATTCAACTTTTTTTACGAAATTTTAATGGTGGAGAAAATTTACAAATAAAAAAGTAAAAATCACGAGAAGAATATTGTTTAGAAATTTTCACTCCCCAAATTGGTCTTTTACTAGAATTTTCAAGTTTCATGTATTGTTTCAAAATATTAATACAAATCAATCAAAAATTTCGAAAAAATACTTCTCCAAATCATAATGTTTTGTCAAGATTTGAGCAAAACGTAAAAATTCCTAAAAAAGTATTTTTGCGAATTTCGACTTCTGTAGGGTAAAACCACTTTATAAACCTAAGAGGCTTTTAAATTGTATAATACCTCCTAATACACAGACCAATAAATTTGAACATTTATTGGATTCGAAATTTGGAAATTAAAGAACGTTTTCGATGTTGTTAGATCTCGAGCTAAAATTGTACACAGTAAAGATTTTTGAGCGAAACTATACTTTTGGTTAATGATTTATTGTGGTGGTTGAGTTATTAAATTAAAAAAATCAAACTTTTTTCGTCTTAAAAAGTAAAGCGGATCCTAAAAAAATTAACATCGATACATTATTAATAAGCAGTTGGCCTCATTCTACTCGTAACAATTCCATACTTCCACCGTTTAAAAAAGAACTTGTCAATGATTTCCGGTGGCTTTTTAAATATTTAAGCCGCAATTTATTTTACATAACTGAATACAGTAGTACGGATAACTAAAATGCCTTTCGATATCTCTTATGGCTTGCGAAAAACGTTACTGGAATTTTGCAAAAGCACGTCCGTTAATGGCTATCAATATTTAGTGCAAAATAATCGTAGTTTGATAGAAAGGTTTTCATATTAGTTTCATGTTGTGGCGGTCGTAATTATAACGATAACATTCTAGGATCACATGGGTCATTTTACATATATTTCTAGCAGCCGCAACCGCATTTTTGATTTTGAACATTTGGCATAACTACTTAGATGCCCCCATTATTACAACTGTGGAAGATTGGAGGTACGAAATTCGAAATATACCCTTTCCAGGCGTTTGCGTCTGTAACGTAAATAAGTTAAGTAAAAGGAAAAGTTCATATCTAGCCTATAAATAGTAAGTTTTAAAAATTAGGTTCCTATACAAATAAAATAGTAAATTTTCCCCAGTTCCAATATAACCGGCATTCCTTGCGATAAAATACTTCGTACGTTTAACCTAATGGGACATTTCTACGATTACGATTTTCCACTCAATGAAAACTCAATGGAATATCAGCGTATTCTTGAGAAACTGTTGGACGTCCAAGGCGAATCGGATGTATCGGTTTTCATGACTCAGGTAAGTATGTCAAATGCTGAATTTCTCAAAAACAGAGGATCAGAATGTTCAGCTACCTGTGTGTCTGTTGTGTATCAAAATTTGGTGAGGTTTAAAATTTTAGAAACCAAATTAAGTTGGAATTTTTCAAAAACTGTGTTGTCTCGTGGACGTATGAAGAATGGGGAGGGAGCAAATATTATATATCTCGACACATGCAAAATTGTCAATTTTTCGAAAGTGAGTTTATTGTATTTTTATGGAGCTTTCGGGGCGTAGAATAAGAATATAAAAACCAAATTGGGCTACCACCATCCGTTTACGAGATACAAGCCTGTAAAATTTCGAAATTTTCAATTTTTGCTAATTTCATAGCGTCGAAAATCAAAAGTCATTTTTTAGAATTTGAAAGTACCGTATCTATGCATTTTGACTCGTAGATTACGAATCCGAAAACCAAATTGAGCTACGACTTTCGGTTTGGAAGATATGAGGGTTTGAAGTTACGTAAAAAGTTCAAAGGGGGGACCATTGTTACAAAACTTGAAAAAATTTGCATTTTTCGAAAGTGAGTTTATTGCATTTTCATAGAGTTTTCGGGACGTAGAATAGGAATTTGAAAACCAAATTGGGCTACAACTATCCGTTTACGAGATACAAGCCTGTAAACTTTCGAAATTTTAAATTATTGCCAAATTTCCTAGGGTCGAATATCAAAATACATTTTTTAGGATTTTAAAGTACCCTACTATATGCACTTTGACCCGTATATTACGAATCCGAAAACCAAATTGAGCTACGACCTTTGGTTTCGAAGATATAAGAGTTTAAAGTTACGAAAAAAGTTCAAAGGGGGGACCATTGATACAAAACTTGAAAAAATTTGCATTTTTCGAAAGTGAGTTTATTGCATTTTCATACAGTTTTCGGGACGTAGAATAAGAATTTGAAAACCAAATTGGGCTACATCTATCCGTTTACGAGATACAAGCCTGTAAAATTTCGAAATTTTCAATTTTGGCCAAATTTCCTAAGGTCGAAAATTAAAATACATTTTTTGGGATTCTAAGGTACCCTATTATATGCACTTTGACCCGTAGATTACGAATCCGAAAACCAAATTGAGCTACGACTTTTGGTTTCGAAATTATGAGAGTTTAAAGTTACGAAAAAAGTTCAAAGGGGGGACCATTGATACAAAACTTGAAAAAATTTGCATTTTTCGAAAGTGAGTTTATTGCATTTTCATAGAGTTTTCGGGACGTAGAATAGGAATTTGAAAACCAAATTGGGCTACATCTATCCGTTTACGAGATACAAGCCTGTAAAATTTCGAAATTTTCAATTTTTGCCAAATTTCCTAAGGTCGAAAATCAAAATACATTTTTTAGGATTCTAAAGTACCCTATTATATGCACTTTGACCCGTAGATTACGAATCCGAAAACCAAATTGAGCTACGACTTTCGGTTTCGAAGATATGAGAGTTTAAAGTTACGAAAAAAGTTCAAAGGGGGGACCATTGATACAAAACTTGAAAAAATTTGCATTTTTCGAAAGTGAGTTTATTGCATTTTCATAGAGTTTTCGGGACGTAGAATAGGAATTTGAAAACCAAATTGGGCTACATCTATCCGTTTACGAGATACAAGCCTGTAAAATTTCGAAATTTTCAATTTTTGCCAAATTTCCTAAGGTCGAAAATCAAAATACATTTTTTAGGATTCTAAAGTACCCTATCATATGCACTTTGACCCGTAGATTACGAATCCGAAAACCAAATTGAGCTACGACTTTCGGTTTCGAAGATATGAGAGTTTAAAGTTACGAAAAAAGTTCAAAGGGGGGACCATTGATACAAAACTTGAAAAAATTTGCATTTTTCGAAAGTGAGTTTATTGCATTTTCATAGAGTTTTCGGGACGTAGAATAAGAATTTGAAAACCAAATTGGGCTACATCTATCCGTTTACGAGATACAAGCCTGTAAAATTTCGAAATTTTCAATTTTTGCCAAATTTCCTAAGGTCGAAAATTAAAATACATTTTTTAGGATTCTAAAGTACCCTATTATATGCACTTTGACCCGTAGATTACGAATCCGAAAACCAAATTGAGCTACGACTTTCGGTTTCGAAGATATGAGAGTTTAAAGTTACGAAAAAAGTTCAAAGGGGGGACCATTGATACAAAACTTGAAAAAATTTGCATTTTTCGAAAGTGAGTTTATTGCATTTTCATAGAGTTTTCGGGACGTAGAATAGGAATTTGAAAACCAAATTGGGCTACATCTATCCGTTTACGAGATACAAGCCTGTAAAATTTCGAAATTTTCAATTTTTGCCAAATTTCCTAAGGTCGAAAATCAAAATACATTTTTTAGGATTCTAAAGTACCCTATTATACGCACTTTGACCCGTAGATTACGAATCCGAAAACCAAATTGAGCTACGACTTTCGGTTTCGAAGATATGAGAGTTTAAAGTTACGAAAAAAGTTCAAAGGGGGGACCATTGATACAAAACTTGAAAAAATTTGCATTTTTCGAAAGTGAGTTTATTGCATTTTCATAGAGTTTTCGGGACGTAGAATAGGAATTTGAAAACCAAATTGGGCTACATCTATCCGTTTACGAGATACAAGCCTGTAAAATTTCGAAATTTTCAATTTTTGCCAAATTTCCTAAGGTCGAAAATCAAAATACATTTTTTAGGATTCTAAAGTACCCTATTATATGCACTTTGACCCGTAGATTACGAATCCGAAAACCAAATTGAGCTACGACTTTTGGTTTCGAAGATATGAGAGTTTAAAGTTACGAAAAAAGTTCAAAGGGGGGACCATTGATACAAAACTTGAAAAAATTTGCATTTTTCGAAAGTGAGTTTATTGCATTTTCATAGAGTTTTCGGGACGTAGAATAGGAATTTGAAAACCAAATTGGGCTACATCTATCCGTTTACGAGATACAAGCCTGTAAAATTTCGAAATTTTCAATTTTTGCCAAATTTCCTAAGGTCGAAAATTAAAATACATTTTTTAGGATTCTAAAGTACCCTATTATATGCACTTTGACCCGTAGATTACGAATCCGAAAACCAAATTGAGCTACGACTTTTGGTTTCGAAGATATGAGAGTTTAAAGTTACGAAAAAAGTTCAAAGGGGGGACCATTGATACAAAACTTGAAAAAATTTGCATTTTTCGAAAGTGAGTTTATTGCATTTTCATAGAGTTTTCGGGACGTAGAATAGGAATTTGAAAACCAAATTGGGCTACATCTATCCGTTTACGAGATACAAGCCTGTAAAATTTCGAAATTTTCAATTTTTGCCAAATTTCCTAAGGTCGAAAATCAAAATACATTTTTTAGGATTCTAAAGTACCCTATTATATGCACTTTGACCCGTAGATTACGAATCCGAAAACCAAATTGAGCTACGACTTTCGGTTTCGAAGATATGAGAGTTTAAAGTTACGAAAAAAGTTCAAAGGGGGGACCATTGATACAAAACTTGAAAAAATTTGCATTTTTCGAAAGTGAGTTTATTGCATTTTCATAGAGTTTTCGGGACGTAGAATAGGAATTTGAAAACCAAATTGGGCTACATCTATCCGTTTACGAGATACAAGCCTGTAAAATTTCGAAATTTTCAATTTTTGCCAAATTTCCTAAGGTCGAAAATCAAAATACATTTTTTAGGATTCTAAAGTACCCTATTATATGCACTTTGACCCGTAGATTACGAATCCGAAAACCAAATTGAGCTACGACTTTCGGTTTCGAAATTATGAGAGTTTAAAGTTACGAAAAAAGTTCAAAGGGGGGACCATTGATACAAAACTTGAAAAAATTTGCATTTTTCGAAAGTGAGTTTATTGCATTTTCATAGAGTTTTCGGGACGTAGAATAGGAATTTGAAAACCAAATTGGGCTACATCTATCCGTTTACGAGATACAAGCCTGTAAAATTTCGAAATTTTCAATTTTTGCCAAATTTCCTAAGGTCGAAAATCAAAATACATTTTTTAGGATTCTAAAGTACCCTATTATATGCACTTTGACCCGTAGATTACGAATCCGAAAACCAAATTGAGCTACGACTTTTGGTTTCGAAGATATGAGAGTTTAAAGTTACGAAAAAAGTTCAAAGGGGGGACCATTGATACAAAACTTGAAAAAATTTGCATTTTTCGAAAGTGAGTTTATTGCATTTTCATAGAGTTTTCGGGACGTAGAATAGGAATTTGAAAACCAAATTGGGCTACATCTATCCGTTTACGAGATAC